>LOJH01006972.1:17234-28684 GCA_001685095.1 Ellobius talpinus | reverse complement strand
GTGTGTGTGTGTGTGTGTGTGTGTGTGTGTGTGTGTGTGTGTGTGTGCTTTTGGCTGCTTACATGTGTTAGAAATGCCCATTTATAAATCAAGAATTTTGTTACTGTTTTGCTGTTGAGTTGTTTAAATATCTTATATATTTTTATATGGATCACTTGTTAAAATACAGTTTGCAAATATTTTCTTCTGCTTGTTAGTCATCTGCACTGTTACCTATTTCCTTTACTGATTTTTGGATTTATTGTTCAGCAACTTTACTGAATTCATTTATTGTGTCTAATAATATTTTGGGGAAGTATTTAGAATTCTCTGTACATAAGATCATATCAGATGAAAATGAAAGTTTGGCAGCTTGTTTTCTAATTTTGGTAACTTATATTTCTTCGTCTTGCCTAATGAAGCTGCCCACCAACAGACAAATGGATAAAGAAAATGTGGCACACATCCATGTTCCCAGGAGTGTCACATTGTTCTTGTACAATAGAATGCCATCAAGCCACAGAGAGGAATGAAGTGTTGTCACCTGAAACAACATGGATGAATCTGGAAAACATTTTATTACTTGAAGCAAGTCATGCACAACAGGAAAATAGCCCGTGATCTCACTCAGATGTGAAATCAGAAATGTTGTCTTCATCCATGGTCTCGCTCAGATGTGAGACCAGAAATGCTGTCTTCATCCATGATCTCGCTCAGATGTGAGATCAGAAATGTTGTCTTCATCCATGGTCTCGCTCAGATGTGAGACCAAATGCTGTCTTCATCCAACAGCTGTTAGTGGAGGTTTGGATAGTTAAAGGGGGAGAGAAATGGGGTAAGGTGGAAAAAGACACAGACCTTCCCTTATAAGGAATACTTTTGAAATTCAGTTCAGAATATGCTAATATATAGAGACAGAAATAGGTAAGTGGTTGAGGCTGGGCACAGGGAGGGCGAGACCTGGGCAGTAACCGCTAGCGGTTATACAGAGATCTGAATTAATTATAGTAATGCTTGCATAACTCTGTGGACAAAGTAACAACTCTCATGCTATGCATCTTAAGTGGTTAAACTGTATTAGTTATTAATTATATCTCAATAAAACTGTATAAGAGCAGGTTATTATGGAATAAAAGTACTTTGGGTGACCTAGTGACAGGCAATCATTGTACTCCCAAATTTCCAACTGGAGTGTCTTCTCTGGAGGGTATGTGGCTGATGGTGGATGGGGAGGGGCTTATTGGCTGGAGGCACATGCTTGTTTGCTTGAAGAGAAACTGGCCAGAAGTTCTGTAATTTGCAAACTGCTTTCGTTAATACCAAACCTGGTTAATAATTTATGAAATTTTCACCATTTTCTGCATGCCAAAACACAAAGTTCTACCTTGGTTCTTACTTTTTAATCATATATTTTGAAAGTTATCTTAGGTCCTAATACATATAGTAAGAAGAATTAATTGGGAGTAGGGAGCTGGCTCAGTTAGGGCCCAAGATTGAATATCCTAAACCAATGTGAGGCAAACTCAGTACTAAACTGTAATCCCAACACTCCCACTGGGAGATGAGCTGGGAAGAGGAGAGTCCCTGAGCTGGGAGCCAGCTAGTGTGGCATATTCAGTGACAAACAACAAAAGAGACCTTGCCTCAAAGAAGATGATAAGAACCAGCATTCGAGGTTGAACTCGGCTCTCCAACATGTGCACTATGGCACACACCCACATTTACACATACAAAAATGGACACAGACATTTCAAATACACACACACACACACGACACATACAGATAAAATTAAAAGAATGCATGGTCTAATATTTTCACCTTTACCTAAAGCACAAGAAATAATGTAATCTCATATTTCTAACTACATGAGGGTAAGCAGAAAGCATGATAGGTGTTGTGATATGCTGTAGAATACCAAATATTTTTAGAGGCTATCCTGCTCCAAGCCTGGAACCTATACAACGGAAGGAGAAAAGTGACTCTTGCAAGTGGTCCTCTGACTTCCGAATGCAAGCCTTGGTGCACATGTGCTCATAAATAAGTAAATGCAAGCTTTAAAAAAAACTGCAAAGGCCATCCTTTTCTCTAAGGAATTTATAAACTACTTTGTTTAGAAAAGCAAAAACAGACAACATGAAATAAGAGCAAAGACCACAGAATGCGTGTTAGTTTTCTTACAGCTTATGTAAGAGATGATAGCTGAGCTGGTATTTGCTGGGAAGAAAATCAAATAAGAGAGCAGAGGGAGATGCTTTGCAGAAAAATGCAATTCGAGAAACACACACACACTCACACTCATACGCACACTCATACACACACAACCCTTAGATCTGACCATTCACTTGGCATACTTCTGTACTGAAACCAGGAAGTCCCACTAGAGAGGAGTGGAAAGCCTATGATGAGTCATAGTATATTTACCCAGTGTATTCAACGGAAGTTATTCATGGGTGATGTCTTTCTCTTTCTACTGATAGTTCAGTGTTCTATTTAGGGAAGAGAAGTAATCTGCACAAATATGTAAACAGTTGCTATGAATCCATAAACAGATGAGGACAGCAGGGCCCAGGAATCTACTGCCTTGGCAGCATTTGGATCAAGGTCGAGCAGACACGGGTATAGTGCTTATTATATAGCAGGCCTTAGCTCTTTTCTATGTCAGTTCATCTAATCCTCATAACAACTCAACGGAGGGTTAGCATTATTCTTAGGCAAGGAATGAAGACTCAAGAAAGTACTGAGATGATTGTTTATAGGATTTGTGAGGTTACTAGTACAGCTAATATCAACATATTCCCTCCTTCCTTCCTAAGAGAAGAGAAAATTAGTTACAACTCTGCCTTGAATTCAACTCTCCATTGAATACATCCTACAAGATGGGAATTGAATGTGTATGTAATGTTTACCTTTTCAGTGATTCTTTTTTGATGTGACTTATTTTACTCTCTAATGTGGCTAGAGAGTAATTATAATATATTACTTTTCAGAAAGAAAAGGGGGGTGTTTGCAGTCTTGTATGCAAATGCACAGCAGGCCAAAGCAAATCTTATTAGAAGAGTCACATGTGCTAAAATTGAAGAGACTCTTCGAATGCTGTGTTTTACACAGAAATGTAAAATTCTTACAAAAAGGGTCTGATTACATCTTCAAACACAAGTGGCTGAGAAGGGACAAGGGTGTCTTCGTCTGTGTTTTGCTGGTGATGAAGCTATGGAAAACTGGAATGACTTCTCTTGGGTAATACAGCATGCCGTCCACAGAGCGAAGACAAGAAGACAGTTACAGGGCAGAAAGCACCCAGGAGGGCTTCTACCTCTCTGTGATTCATAGAGAAAACCCTCTACAGGCCTTTTCAGTACCTGCTTCTGTAAAACCTTGCCATTGTTGTTAAAACAGTATCCCGTTTGAAATGTCCACTTCTCATGCTTCTCTTCTTTAGTCTCCTCTTAATGAATGCTTAGCCTTTTGAAAGCTGTCACACTGTATTTTGTCATGTGATGATCTCAGGGAAGTTACTCACTGAAGACCTCTCCAGCTCTAATTTTCCTTATAACCTTTCCTGCTTGTTACTTTTCCACCCTCTGCTTTCTTTACTTTGTTCTCTGATACTTTAACACCTCCTCCTCCTCCATAATTTTATTGCTCTGCCTCTTGTAGTTGAGACACATACATATATCTGCTTGTCCACATGTCCCCCCCCCTCTCACACACCCACACCCACACGCACACACACCCACACACACCCACACACACCCACAGTTTTCTCTTTGATATAACTTCTAATGACCCTCCGTGGGCACCTATGGCAGATTCCTCTGATGTAGCAGTCATTAGAGTGTGTGTGTAGGGGTGTGTGTGCGCTTCTAAGCAGTTATCAGTTATTATAACCAAGATGATTTGCTCTTTGAGGTCTTAGTTTGTGCCGGTAAATGTCTACTGTACCCAGCACTTCTTTCAGCTGTGAGCTGCCATTCTTCAGAATGACAGGCACGAGTATCACTGAGAACTTTTCTCTCTGCCCTTTCAGCCTCCAGCAGGCAGTATTTAAAATATGTGATTTTTAGAAGGTGAACAACGTGGAAATGAGTATAACCATAGAGGGATACAGGGTGCGTTCTTCATTGTATTTGGCTACTTCAAAATCACTTTGATGACATTCTTAACCTTGTTTACATTTAGCTCCTAGGGCCCATCATTTTCCTCAGACTTTTAGGCTAAATATAAAGAAACAGGTTTTTTTTGGAGAGCAGTAATCCAGCCTGGCGTGCTGAGCTACAATGCTCCCCTGGTCTATCTCCTGGCAGCAGCACTACCTTTGAAGGTCGCAGGCAGGTGGCTTGGTCTTGACTTTTATTCTGAAAACAGAGTAATATCCCTAGCATTTCTCGTGGAATTTCCTCAGGAGAATAACAGCGATAATAGAGCAATGCACTGGAGTGTTCACCTAACTTTCTGAGGCTGGAATAGCAGAGCAGCTTCAGGTTGGAAACCCTGAAATGTAGTCTTTGGCAAATATGGGAAGCATCTCCCTCCCCACTCCAAAATAAGCAGGAGTAAGAGCAACAGAGGAACTTGAAAGAGAGCAATGTGGGTACTGGAATGAGCACTGACCTCCTGCGTGCTAATAAATGTTCTCCCAAGAAAACGTGCCTCAGGAGAGATGCCCTTACATGCTTAAAGAGCTGCCTTAGCCTCCTCTTCATGGACACATTTTGTAGACACTAACCATTACTGGCCATGGGAGGCAATTAACTTGACTTCTATCTGAAAATTGAAGCTATTTCTCTATATTGGATTGTTACCTTGTAAAATTCCCACAGAGGGAAGTTCAAAGACAAGGCAGTCATGGTTTCCCCATTTCTGTGGACTAACTCTCTGCCTAACATGTATTTCCATGACAGATTTAAGTCTGTCTGATCTCTCTTTTGGGAGAAATTCAAATGAGTAAATATTTTCCAACCTCCTACAACTAAACCATAATGTCAATACTTACAGTGGATAAAAGGTAAATAATAAATGGTCTTGTCCATTCGTTGCAGAGTCTGTGATCTAATTCTTAAACCACATTTATCCTCTTCTGAAGAAGCATCAGAAGTACTTTCAACAAAGTGGCCCCAAGGCTTGCAACATTTTACCATACAAGGATTGAGCCATAACCAAGAACACTCTTATTCTGTTATAGATCTACGAAGACTTTAGGTATGGGCTAAGGAAATAAATGGATTTGTTGATGAAGTACTTACTGTGCAAGGTTAAGTACCTGATTTGACAAAACTCATATTTAAAAAAAATAGCCAGGAGTGGTGGTGTGTTCTTGAAATTCCCAAACTGAGGCTGCAGAAACAGGCTCATCCCCAAGGCCTCACCCTCTTGGCAAGTTTCAGGCCAATGAGAGAACCTTTCTCAGCAGCAACAACAACAAGTAGACAAAGAAGAACCAAACAGATGAAAAAGAAAACAGTAGTTGGTCCCTAAGGAATGACATTCCAAGTTTTCAATGACCTCCAAATTTATAGTTTACACACACGCACACACAGAGGCATCTACACATTCATGTGCACCTGTGCATACACATGAACACATAAACACAAGATTATAGAAATGAAAATCCTTTTGTCTTTCTGAAACATATTAAACATATTTCTAAATATTTAATTTATTTCTCTCTGTGTGTCTATGTGTCTGTCTGTGTGTCTATATGTAAGCCACATATATGTGATACATAAAAAGGATAAACAAAGGTGTTGGATTCCTTCAAGCTGAGTTATATTGCAGCCTGACATGGGTGCTGGGAACTGAACTCTGGTCCTCCAAAAGAACAGCAAGTACTCTTAACCTCTGAGAGCCATCTTTCCAGTACTCCTTTATATCTCTAATAATTTTTTAAAGTTAGGTGTGGTGGTACCTTTAATTCAGCACTCTGGAGGCAAAGAATCAGATCTCTGTGAGTTCAAGGCCAGCCTGGTCTACATAGAGAATTTTAGGCCAGCCAGGACTACATAGTGAGATGCTGATAAAAATATTTATTTTTGTGTATATTCTTTGAGAACTTGATGCATGTTCCTAATGAAGGCAAGCACTGTATTTTGAACATATACAACCCACTTCCTTCTTCCAAAAACCACTTTTCCCCCCTCTCAATTTCGTATTCTCTTCTGTATTTGTTTTCTTTATGGCTCACTGAGTCCATTTAGAGCTGCAAATATGTACTTGAATATAAGGTCATCTATTGGAATATGGACAGTCAAAGACCATGCCACTAAAGAAAGCTAACCCCACCCCATCAGCCAACAAATTTCAGTAATTCTCAGTTAGGGTCAGGGCCCCTTCACCAACTAAGCTAGAATGTTGCTTGGCTTGATCGTGTGTAAGTCTTCTGTAGGCATTCACAGCTACTAGAAACTCATGAGTGAACAGTCCCGTTGTGTTCAGAAGGCGTTATTTCACAGAAGTCCTCTCTCTGCTATGGTTCTTAACATCTTTCCAGCCCCTCTTCCACGATGTTCCTGAGACTTGGGAGAAGGGTTAGTAAGTCCTATTTGAGGCTGAGTATCCCTTGTTACTTCGTCTCTACACTTTAACTAGTAATGAGCATCCATTCGCTGCTCTCCACTACGACAAGAAACAGCTCTCTCCAGTGAAGGTGAGAGCTTCACTAGTCTACAGTTAGAAGGATTGCAATTTTGAAGGCAATATGATAGATACCTATGTCCACTTAGCAAAATAATCGTGTTTGGTTCTCCTCTCGGTCATATGACCTCCGTAGCCATGAGTTAGTGGCCAAGTTTGCAGTACCAGGTCTGAATTCCTTCCTTCAGAGTAGTCTTTAAACTGAATCAGGAACCTGCTGGTTACCTCTGTAAAATCTGTGCTGCTATTGCACGGATGGGCGTTAGATATGAAAAATTTTCTAAATTGGCATAAGAAATCACAATGTGAGTATATACCAGTTTGATGGCATTTCCATTATTTTTTTGGGGGGAGAAGTGACTCTGAAAAATAGTTGTCACAGGCTAAGCCTGTCACCACGTGATAAATTCTATCCGTGGCTTCTCTGTGCAGGAATCATTAGTCCCTGAGGAATACCGAGAACACTAAAACTGAAGATGAGGATTCTGTGGATTTTATGGCTATTGTCATCATGTGTGTATTTAGGTGTCTTATTTAAGACAGGGTTTCACTGTGTAGCTCAGCTGACCTAAAACTTACAATCCTCCTGCCTCAGCTTTCCGAGTTTGGAGATTATAGGTTTGCAGCATCACACAAAGCTTGGGGAATGAAATGTTGCTGAAAATCAGGCCAATGGTTCTTTGAGAACCAGACAGTCATCAAGCTCCACACCAACACCTTTCTGATGAATACTGGCTGCAGTCTTCTCATCGTCTCCCACTCTTTACAAAGAGGAAGCAAGATATTCCCTTTTGGGGAAGCTTTATCAACAAAGTTAACCTAAGAAGTACATTTTTTTCTCCTTATGAAATTAATTTGGCTCTTTCGGCATTATTTTTGAGGTGTACAGCATCTTGGCAAATACTTTGGTTTGAAACTATGTGATTTTTTTTAGAAAAGCACGTTTCAGAATGTTTAATTCAGCGATACAAAAGCACTAATGAAATATGCATGTATGAATTTTATATCATATTAGTTCCCTCTTTCTTAAAATCTGAATAAAAGCCAAACATCTGGATTATGTTTGAAAAGCCTGAATTTCCAATTTCCAGAGAGAGCCGATCTATTTTGACACTGCACACTTAGCCTTAACATTTACAGTGTGCTATTAACATTACTTGCAATTGCAGAAAAAAAATTTCAAGATTTAAACAAACTTGGTGCCTCCAAACGCTAAAAATATATCTATATTTCAACTGACTGCTGCTGTACCAGCCAGGCACATCCATAGTTTAGGCTTCATCAGCATTTCCATTATAAATTATAAATACTTACACTGAGCAGGCCTGTAATTCTGGTATAAAGATGTGGGGTAATAAGCTTCGACATAGAAATTCTCCTGTTGTTGTACATTAAGACAACAAACAGCAGTTCATCTGACACTTAACCTTGAGACACTATTCATTGACTTAGTGTTTCCTAAAAACCCTAACCTTTGAAAATATTTCATCATTACCCAAAGAAAACACGATAGCCATCATCCTCTGGGGGCTTTTTCTTCAAGTCTACACCACCAATAATCAATAATCAATAACCAGCTTCTACTTTTTTAGATAGTTGAGGACAACTCAAGTTGAGTATTTATGATGGGAGAGTAGGGAAGCAACTAAGGCTATAATAGTTGCCTTTTCTTTGCTGTCAGGGCTTATGTAGTAGAATCTGGTGGGCAAATCAAGTTTTAGAGAGAGGATATCTACACAAGAACTCAGTGTGGATCATGAAGGACTGTGGCATATTTGAGGTTTGGCAGTAGTTAAGTCTTGAGTGGGGTTTAATTTATCCTATTTGAAATTTTGATGTATTTGTTTCAGAAAAAGGTAAAATTATTTTACTACATCTAAAAGACAGCTATAGTCTTCAAATTTCCTTTTAAATTCTTCTTTTGTTTGACTTAAGAAAATGCAGTAACATTGTAGTGAGTTACACAAAAATAAATGTTTGAGGTGTCTGTTGGTGAGGGGATAGAAAACAAAGGAAACTATACTCTAAACTAAGGACCTCTGAAATAGAAAAGCTGGTTTTGTCGTGCTAATTCCTGCTCCTCACGTCTTCCCATTCTACACTGCACACTAAAAGGTATTACATCCTCGTATAGCTGTTCTTACTGTGTGCGGACATGACATCCCACCAGCTCCTATGTGGTTCATCAAAATGAAACCTTAATTAGAGAGGTTGTGGCATGTTGTGGCCATGACCCACATCCTCACTGAAGTGTGCTCGAAGGCAGAGGAAGCCAGTCGAGATGTATAGATTTGCAGCGTGGTACAGCATAACCGTAGATTCATGGCTGAACACAGATTGCCCTGCACCATGCTGCTGGATTACACATTTGTTCGATATCTATTGGAGAAAGCAGATGGAAGGAAAAGTTTGAGAGCTGCATTTTGAAGTCTGTGTGTGTGTGTGTCTGTCTGTCTGTCCCCACATATGTGAATTTGTACAAATGAGATCAGCATTAAACACCTTGCTGAAATACGGGCTAGCTGTACAAATGCTATAGTCAAAATCCCTCTGGTACCTATTTATCAAGTAAAAGGACCGAAAGCTTTCATTTGGCGACTCATGAATGAACTACCTTCTTACGACAGGGTGAACGGAAGATGGCTGTACAAGTTTGGATTCATTTGCTCTTTCTTTGCCCCCCTCAGACTCCAGAACTTTCTTTCCATGTGGTTGTGTATCTTCTCCACTGCCCTCCCAGGTTTCCTTCCATTGCAGCCTGATATTTTCAATCCTCTTCCAACAAGGGGCAATTTCTTAGTTGGCAGTTTGGGTCTTGGCTTTTCTTCTGCCCAGAACGATGTGATAGTTACGCAGATCTCATGACTGCTGGTGCAGATGAACTCAAGTTTCTAAAACAGAGGAAGCTGAGATTCAGTTTGCAAGACAACCTTCTTCACTCAACCCCCCCGAACTTCTCAGCCAGGTAGATTTCTGTACTTGGCCTAGACTTCTGATGACCCAGAAGTCACCTTCTGCTGTCTATGCTATATCTCTTTAGGCTTCAGACTTGGACCTCCAGTGTAACCTTTATAGATCAGATGCAACAAATTATTTTCCATGTAAAAGGTCCTCAATGCTGTTTGCAGCGAGTCCGTCTTTTCTGCCCTGAGCTCTCATTCCACTCCACCCCCAATGACCCGTTGCTCTTTCAGAGGCTTTCCACTGGGGAGGCTCAGATCTTCTCACTTCCTTTAGATGTCTCCCTTGGGTATTCAATACAGTGGCCCAGTCTTTGTCTCAGTCCAGCCCCAAATGGTTATTTGCTTGTTTTAGTATTGAACCTGAAGGCAAGTGAAAACCTTGTCCCTTCCGTTCCTACCAAGTTTTAGTCTCTATCTTTTGGTGACGCTAAGGTGGAATGAAGGGTGGCTAATAACTCTATCATGCCTGACAGTTGTCATTTCTCCTCAGATTTAATTCATTATGCCAGCATCTTTATTTCTTTCCGAGTCTAATATTCTCTTCTGAAACAGACAGCATGAAGTGGCCCCCAGTGGGTTCAGATCCAAGACCCAGACATTGTTTGGTGTGTATATTAAAAGTTTCGATGTAACATACAAATTATGAGATTTTTTTTACATAAACAGATGTACTCCTGGCCTCACTTAAAACAACATATTTAACGGTCCCGAAGCCATATTGAAGCCACATTTCCATGTGGGAGTAGTTGGCATGACTTTAGGATGGGGCAGATGCTAGCGCATCCACCACAGAGCACATTACCCTGTCCCGTCTTCTGCCGCTGGGATCAGATTCTAGTAATAATTACACTCGTGGGTTGTTTCGCTTTCAGTAGGAAACACAACTCTCTTTCACCACAATACTAGGAGTCGTTGGAACATGAACGAGAGAAGGAGATGGACTCTGACCTTACTCCTGACATAACCTTCCAGGCAGCAGGGTTTGAGAGCCAGCCATGGGTCACCTTATTAACGTTTTCCTTGTTTATGTTGCTAAAATATTGAAGACGACTGGACAGAGCAAGAGGGTGACGAGTAGCCACCGTGATCTTCACAGCCCGTATTCCACAGGTTCTTTGCCAAGCCCTCTACCTTGGTGCTCCTAAGCGCCCGGATCCATCTGCCCACTTCGCACCAATGAAAACCTAGTGGAAGTACATCTATCTAATCCATGAATTCACCTCCTTGCTGTAGGGATTGAAGTCATTAGATTCTGGGTGTTTGTTGCTAGAAATGTAATCATGTTTAAAATCTGGCTGGCAGTGTGGTGAAGAACTGGCTGGGGTTGCTACAAACTTGCATTGAGAAAGTGAAAGGAGCGAACTTCTACACAAGCTGACAATTAAGATTCCCATAGAAACAGTGAGCTGGCCAGCTCCTGTGGGGGATCAGAGCCAAAGCCTTTCTGAGCACTCCCAACAGACAACATTCAAATACAGTCAAATCAGAACTAAATGCATCAGCTGAAACTGGAGTTTGGCTTATCAAATCCAGATCAAAAGCATGAAATAGAAAGCATGTTGGATATTTCTTCCTTAAATTCCTCTATTTTTTGTTATTGGCACTGGAGGCGAAAAAGAAAAAAAAAGCCACGTTAAAACCTCCTGACTGAATTACTGTCCTAGACCAATAGATCCACGGGGCTTGTTTAGCTAAAAGCCACAACAGACTTTGTAATGCAGTGATGTAATCTTGGCTTTGTGTCATTTATATTCAACCTAAAAAAATTTTTTTTCCTGAGTAGACAGGCTGACAACAATATTGTTCAGTGTGGGTTTTTATTTGGAGTCTTTCCAAATGGTTCACATGCCTTCACAGCAACACATCATGCTGCTTCC
>LOJH01006972.1:873-17220 GCA_001685095.1 Ellobius talpinus | reverse complement strand
TCTAAAGTTTCCCCCTTTTCCTAGCTTTCTATTTTTCTTTTAATGTCTCAGTTATGTTTGTAAAACTAACCAGCTCCACCACAAAATTAGGATGTATCTTGCAGAGAGCATGCATTTTAGTTTTTGCATATTTTTCCGGAGGTCATGTCAAGGTTAGTTTGAATTCCATCCTACATTAAGGCTTCTTTCACAGCTATTTAGCTCGGCAGCCTACTCCCCGCTGGGGTCTGCCCCTTGGGCACGTCAAAGCTTCAGGCCTGACAAATCACACACAGATGAAGCTGTACAGGTTTTTTAAACAGTTTGATCGGTAACTTTTTTCTTTCTTTTTTGCTATCCTCCATTCTAAGACTCTTTCTCCCTTTGAATTAACGTTTCAGGAGCGGAGGGTTTCTGTTTGAGACAGTTCGCTTTTGCATGAGCGTTGTCAAACTAGCAGTGGCACTTAGTACAGTAAGATGTACTAATAGCCTCTTTTCTGGTCACCAAGGCTGCGGACATACAGGCAAGCTCTTAACTAGCAAGACTATAATTGTGTTACCAAAACCTACTTGTGGTGGGAAGGTTATTGTTGGAATATCACAGATTTCTTTGAGATCAGAAAATAAAAATATATCCAGTTTATAACCTGTTAGGAGTTGCGCCTAGACATGTCTCTCAGTTGGTTCCTGCTGTGTGCTGGTCATTATTTTAGCAAATTGTGAAAGCTAGGGCACACCTCCCATTCCTGTTTAACTGATGAACTTAAAGTACTTGTCTGATAATAAGTGTTTCAGCAAGCAGTGTCTCCTCTACCCCTGAAGTAGATCACAAATTTAGAAAATCAAGCGTACTGTCCATATTTGTAGTAGTTGAAAAATATTGCCCACAAAATTGCTAAATCAGCTGAGGAAATGGCGTGCTGAGTGTGGCAGCCTTCCTGGCAGTGCCAGGGACAGATTCTGCACTTTCCCCATTCCCACGGTCGAATGGAGTTTGTTTGGTTTTGGTTTTGTTTTCTAATAACTGTATAAACATTTCATTACATTTTTCACTTAGGACAGACAGACACCACCTGAAGGTTTTTAGCTGGAGATGAAGCTGAACACTGACCCAGAAGAAGGGGGAGCCATATTTAACTGCTGTTCAGCGGGAAAAGTACCCGGTGAAGGTCCTATGAAAGGTTGCCTGGTTGAGACTAATTAAAAACAGGTCTAAATAAGAAAAGAAAGGAGGAAAGGGATCAAAGGGATTCTATTAGGTGTCACCAGGCTGTTTGGGGGGCATTTTCTTTAATTTTTATAATTTTGTTCTAGGAAAGCACTAAATCCCAAAAATGTCCCCTCCTGTCCCAGTGCCGTTATTTCTGCCGTGGCTCCATGTCAACAGGCAAATGTGTTGCAGAAACCATCTCCGCGCTGGCGCATTAGCAACGTCGTGGTGAAAAGAGGGGCTTGTGCTTTTCACGCGGTGCGTTTCAGCCTTCAATTAATGTGAAAGCACTACAATGCCCGTGCAACTTCTCCTGCCTAGTGGTGCGCCATTTATCATTGCGGTTTTACATTGACCTTGACACCCACTTCATTAGAATAAAGATTGTCTACCATTTAGGTTACATTGTTCCTCTGCACAGAGACCCCATGCAAATTTCTGTTCGGATAGAAGCGCTGCGAGGCTGTCAGAGGTCATCTGCATTAAATGATTGCAGCTATTTTCCAACCGCTTCTTTTCATTCTACTCAATTCAGGCTAGGAGGATCAATCAACTTCTCTGCCTGGAACAGTAGGACTGCTGGGAATATAACTGTTTTTGGTAGTAGTGGATATGCCCTAAACAGTGTTAAATATTTAATATAAATTCATTAAAGGCCACGCAAAGGCTTGAGAAAGATACCATATTTGTAGAAATATCAAAGGGGACAGAAAACCCACTTGAAAAATAAATAGAATAACAATTATCATTTTTTATAATTTCAGAAGATGTAATCACAATATTTCTTAGGCTCAGTGACTTCTTTCCTATAGCTATTTTTTTTCACCCTTGGTGTGGCTTAGAGAGAGGGGAAGTTGGGAGACCTGATATTCTTATTCAGAATTTTCCATAAGATTAACATGAACAGCTTTCATTTATTGTTGCTTCTATCTTTACTTGGTAACAATAAATTCTGTCCTGACTATATTTGTTTTAAAACACATAGATATTCCTTATGTAAAAGAAAAAATGATTGGAGAAGTAAGTTCCCTGGTCTCCCACTTAAGTTTCCTGAGTGATATAATTGGAATTAAATTATTAATGGGAGATACTTTTAAAAAGATTGTTTTATGATCTTCTATTAAGGAATTTGCAATTCATTTTAATATTTGTAGTTTGATTTATATTAAAGATAATGCAATCTATGTTCAATTAACAATACATGGCCAATGTAATGTGATTTCCAGATCATGCAAATGGAATAAGCTAGAAGGTGGGGGGAGACTCAATTCTTAACCTCAGATGTAATTTGCTGTGCGAGTTCTGGCAATTTTAAATGACATTGCACTTTTTAATTTTTCCAAAGGCTCAGCAGCAAATTTATCCCAATCAAGAAAACCTATTATTAATTTACAAGGACAATTGTAGGAGTCTTTATAATTTCTTTGTGCAATTATTCGCCATAAATCCTAATGGTAAGATACAAACAGTTTGCAAGAAGTAGCCACTATTATTCATCTTGCGCTTGGACTCTCTTTTTGAATCTTGAACATCCTCTCTAAGTGTTGGTGATGCTGGCCCCTTGTGAAGCATCACAGACTTTGTGAGATGCTGGATGCTGGCGGTCTAAAAGAGGGCAGCCCAAGAGCCGCTGCAGAGACAGCATTGGCCTCCACCAATACAGCTGAGCTGTGGACCTGGTCTTTCCTAAGAAAGATTCTTTGTTCACCAGTGAATAGCATTAGGCATGGACTAGCTGAGGGGCCACAATGAAGTCTCAAATGAGGAGAGCAAACACTAGCTAGAGAATCCAGTGTGAGAGTCACAGACATGTCCTTGCATTTGTGTGCAAAATACGTATTTTTTACATATTATTTTGTGGTCGTTTGGGTTGGGTGTGTTCCTTGCATACACTTTCTTATTGATAAACTAAGATATATTTTGCCATTTTCTTGTGTTTTCCTTTTCTGCCTGTTGTAGGGCGGGGAGATAATCACGACAAATCTGTAGGTATTTGAGATATTAATTTGCATGGGTAAAGATTCAAATGTGTCATTTTTATAACTAGATAATTGTCTCAGTCTTAACTCTTCATAACATAAAGTCAACTGATGCCCGGTTAAGAACAACACATTGCATGGCACTCAGGCCTGGAGGACTCGGAATTGGACAGCCATATTCTTTAATCAGAAAATTGTTTGCTTTAATTCTTGTGTTTCTTGTGGCCAAAGCTTCACTCTCCGTTTAGCAATGTCTGGTCCCTTTTCAACATGAACACCAGAAGCACCACACAAAAGTCTTACAAAGAATGTCTTAATCTCTCTGTGTGCTTTTAGGGCATTATTTTGAATTCCATCATGCTGCCTTTTTTCTCCCCTCTTCTGAAGTTTTATTACAACAGCAGAATTCCCAGGGAGCTTTGGGGGCAAGGTTCACATAATGTAGCCCTGAAGTTTTGCTAGGTGGGAGCCATCCCCCCCCCAGTCCTAGCCATCTTTTGGCGATCTTTCTCTTATTCGCCGGGTAGTCTTTTACAGCATTAGCTGTATCTGGCTTATTTTTATTATTATTATTACTATTATTATTTTTTATTTGCTAGAAGTTGAGTATCTACTCCCTTTCAGGATGCTTTCTTTCTCTGACCGCACTGTGACAAGGCATCTTGTTCTTTAACATTGAGGGAGGCAGAAAAATGCTTGAGTTTCTCAATGTGTGCCTTCTATACCAGTTTCAAAATGGCTTATTCTTCTGGTTTCCATGGTGACAATTAACACTGTTTCAAGGCATTGTTCCACTCTCCATTTGGGCAGAATTTTCGGTGTGATTTTTAACAAAAAAAAAAGAAAAAAAGGAAAAAAGGAAAAGGAAAATGAAAAAAAAAAGAAGAAAGAAAAAAGAAAAAAAGAAGAAAGGAAAAGGGGGGAAAGATTTTAGGGGTGGGGGAAGCCTGGCATAAGCATCAAAAAAAGTTATCTCAATCAAGTCTGTATTTGTTACTAGATGTATTTATTTCATAAATCCTTGGTTTTACTGTCTTTGTTTTATAATTTAGCTTTAGCTTATGTGCTTTTAAAATATAAACTATAAATCAGAATTTCGATTTTAATTCTTAGTTAAGACAATGGACTACTAGTAACTCTGTATTTTCTTTAACTTTTCTTTTATACCCAAAGAAATAGCTTCTAGGGCACTAGTAGCCTGTGTCTTTAATTTAGATCATTCACAAATCTATTAAGAGGATTCATTAGACCAAATTGAATTGGCCAAGCAAATACACTTAATAATGTAAATATGTTCTTTGAATGGAGTATATTTTATTTTAGACTAGACAGTGAGGCCCACAGCAGGTGCTGTGGGAAGTCAAATACTGGCTGCTTATTTACCTCAGCACTCGAGAAAAGCCAGCTGACTTTAACGTTGCTAATCTCGTTTTTGGCTATTGAAAAGTGGTCTGTATGATAGCATCCCCAGACTATGGAACATAATGGGGCAGTTTCTGCTCTTTTACTGCTGTGGGTGAAATGAATATGAAGATTAAATTATCGTTTCACCACAGGATAGAGTAGCCCACTTGATAGGGGAGCAAGAGTAGATAGAGCTGATGGTTGGTTCTCCCAATCTAATGCTTCTGAAAAGATGCTAGCGAGAGAAGAGCAAATGTATTGAGGAGCAAACAAAAACGCAATGCTCCTAGCATCATTATGCACACAGCCTTGAAGCCCTCAATCATATTAGAGTCAACCTTCACAGCATCTCAAAACCCAAATACTTTCACCTTAAATTATAGGACATTCCAGTACTCTCCATTCATTCACAGGTCAATATATCTAACAATTAGCTAGGTTCTCTTAGCTTTTACAGTTTGAAGGCATTGCCTATCGATCACTTTGCAGTAGACTATTCAGTGACAAGGCGAGCATGCATAAGAACAAGGGGTTTGAATCTCATAACCACAGTAGTAGCTATAGCCATAACTACTCATACCATATTTCATAGGAAAAATTATTTCACTATGTCTAAAATCAAACTCATCACTTTTTTGTATTTTCATTATCGCAAAGTTTTAATTTTCATGAGATGATCTGAACTGTCCCCCACTTCTTACTAACTTGTGATGGGAGAGATATTCAAAGCTGGAAAAGACAGAGGGTGAATTTGCCACAAGAAAAGTTAATAAACAGTAGAAGCCACTCCCAGAAGGCACCACTGGAAGACTCTCTCTGTTGATTAATACACATGACATAAGGAACGATTTGAATAATAGTCCTCTGCCGGGCTGAAATAAGCACCCCCCCGCCACATTCTGTCAGTCTTACCTAATTAGTTATGTAAACCTTACATGGGAATCTGATTGCATACAGCCTCGCTACCAGTCATCACTCTGACAAATAACATACCACAGAGGTTTCTGGAATACTTGTTGAGTGTTGAGTTGAGAAGACCCGAGTGGACGGTGTGTTCTCTGTAACAGCATAACACGATCCCAGTAATTGTCTGCAGTTAGACATGCAATCAGAATTCCCCATGTTTCGCAGTCCGGATTCGGAAAGCGTTCTCCAGCAACCCTTGATTTTCTCCAATATGCATATTCATGTAATTTCGGGTACTCTGACATCCTGATCAACATTCATTAATAGTATAAAATGCTTTAAATCACCTCACTGAAAACATTTTGTTCTTTGATCCACGAACACCTAACATTTGGAGAAGTTTACAAAATACAAATGATGTGCGTGTTTAATGCAAAGGGAAGATTCAAACACGAAACTAAAAGTGTGCAAACATACACACACGAATGCTGAAGATCTGGCACAGGAAATGGTGATCAAATCTTTTCGTTCAAACTAATTCCAGTCCTAGTTTAGTAGAGTTTTACACAAGGTGTTTTCTTTCTTCTTCTTCTTTTTTTTTTATAAAGATAAACATTTAATGGAATGGCTCACTTACAGTTTCATAGGTTCAATTCATTATCATCATGGCCAGGAGCATGGTGGCATGTGGGTAGATATGATACTGAAAAACTAGCTGAGGGTCCTACATCTTGCAGGCAACAGGAAGTTGACTGAGACACTGGGCAGTATCCTGAGCATAGGAAACCTCAAAACCTGCTCCCACAATGACACATTTTCTCAAACAGTGCCATACCCACTCCAACAAAACTGCATCTCCTAATAGTGCTGCTCCCTATGAGATTATGGGGGGTCAGTTACATTCAAATTACCACACCTAGAAATTTATTCATTTGTTGATAACATTTTGTATGGCTTTAGTTTATGCTGGTTATTAATTTTATCATTCAGCAGCCTGGAATTTGTCAAATCTGTTCATGTGTATTTGGTTGATTTTATTATAAGGCTACCTGCCTCTACCTACTACACAAGGTGTTTTTGAGGGCACTAAAAACCATCCAAGTGCTTGGAGGTGTTATGAACCTGAAGATCGACAATGCTTTGCCCACACAGGCTTTATCCTTGTGAGGTCTAATGATAGGGTTTCCACTGGGCCATCCATGCTCATGGAGGGGAAAGGAGCAAGTCTACCTATGGGGCTCGTTCACCTGACATTGTTGCTTCAAAGAAAGGCATTTTTTGGAAATAGGCATTAAACTGTAAAATACATTTAATATTTTCCCCGTAACCTAATTGTTATGCTCAAGTATATTTTGATGCACACCTCCCCACACATACATATGACAGTTAGCTACAGCTATTCATAAGGTGTTCTGACCATGAACTTTTACAAATACAGGTATCTGAAGAACACCACCAGGAAACTCTTTCGCCATTGTCTCTAGGAAACATCTCTTAAGAGATTCACTCGGCAGTTTGCTAGAATTGGTGGGTCCAGGAAGGCTCAGTAATCAGCTGATAAGCTCAGGGCAGTTGATGGTACTCGATAAGCAATTGTAGATCCATAGCTGTCCCAAGGATCCTGTTCCCTCTTTAGATGGGCCTTTTCTCTTAAGCTCTCACAGAGCTTTTAAATAAAAGAAAAGCAAAATATTAATAGAGACTTTAGGGACCTTAAAGGAAATAAGCCTCATGATCCTTAAGGATAATGTTTTTATTTCAAAGATACTTTTATTTGTTTTTTTGTACAAAAAGTCTAAATGTATCAGAGACTAAGCACCATTTCTTACCCTTCCTAACTCACAGCCAAAGATATGCGTTGTTTGTGGCACACACATTTCCCTCTATCAGTTACCTTCATTTGAAAAGTGTCCCAGGCAAGTGATTGATACACGTGCTTCATGAAGGAAAAAAATACTTTGAGTTTCTCCAAGAGAGATCTGCTGAGAGTCCAGTGAGAGGGGTAGCTCTGGCAAACCCTCCCAGGCCAGACATTTTCTTATGTACTGTATTTTGAGTAAATAACATAAAATGTGTGTGAAAACTAAGTTTAAAAAGACAAAAACCTTTGAAGCCAACAACATAGCAAGAAGTGTCTGTCCATGGGGCCTGTGTGGCAATGTTTGGAGTGTCTTCGGCCACATTACTGCCTCACCCAAGGTGAGGAGTTTTAGCCTCCCAGTAAATCTTCTTGAAAACAAAACCTTATATCCCCATAAAGTGACATAAATTCTGCTCAAAGATTTCCCTAAGAACACCTCTGTCCCCTAATGATTTACCCCGTGTTGTCGTTTCAGCGGTACAGCGTGGAAATGTCTATCAGGCACCCGAAAAAGACAGAGCTGCTGAGCAAGGTTGAAGCTTTGAGGAAAGGTGGCGTCTCTCTACCAAATGATCTCCTGGAAAAAGTGGATTCAATTAATGAAAAATGGGAGCTGCTTGGGGTATTTGCATTTTTATTACTGTTTGTAGGTTATATGTACATTTTTTTGTGGTGAAGTACTCTATCTGTCTGATTTCTAATTTGAGGCACAAATATCTCTCTCTTTCAATTCACTCCTTACATTTCAAACAAGCTACTCATGTTATTATGGGGAAAACATTGCTTTTCCTCTTATGTTTTTTTTAAATTTATTCTGAGCTGTCTCCTCTCAGATTTTTAATAATTTTGGTTCTTTAATACATAAAAAAGTAAGTAAAATATGCCATGTATTATGGGTATGCAGCAAGTCAACTCTAATACAGTATATCTGATATACACTGGCTGTCATGCTTGGATGAATGCTATCAGAATTTGTTCTGAAAGTACATGTTAGAGGCATCCACTGTTTAGCTGTTCGGTGTAGCCTTAAGTGCATAGTGGAGTTGCCACTGTAGCTTTCAGGTCAGACTAAAGCTACCAAATCAAATGTGCAAATTTGACCCAAATCTCAATTGCAGAATTAAATCAGTCTCCTTTTTGTGCCTCAATTTTCAGTTAATAATAATAATAATAATAATAATAATAATAATAATAATAATAGAGTTTCATGTAGTTCCCAGTCAAAGAAATACAAGAACCTGTCAAAAAGGCAATATAGACATTCTGTTACCCAGAGGCCGCCCTGTCCTATTGTTGGGTCACAGCGGAGAGAGAAGTTACCCTGTAGTTGCTCATCAGCTAGCTTCTCTCCTAAACTGCCTTCTCTTCAAATCAAGGGTAAGCGAAATTTGCCGATTACCTAAGTGATGAGTTATAATAGCTACTATGGGTGGTGTCAGTTACAGAGCATAATTTTTCAAGCCCTCTATTTTTCTGCCTCTTTAATTTTTTTAAAGAAATAATACTCTAGAAATATTTTGAATTAGGAGCTCTCCATGTGCCGTGATGACTTGGAGACATGCCAGTGTGCCGTTTATGCCATACTTAATCTAAGTGATTAAAAATCTGCACATTTAAGCCCTAGTTTCTCATCTAAATTCTCTACAGTTGTTCAAAATAGCTTACAAATGTTAAAAATTCTTGCTCTTACTTATTATGACCTTGTCTTTTAATGATAATTAATGTTATTTGCTTTAAAATATGGAGGTTATATCAGCACCCACAAAATTCTACAGCACTCATTGCTCTCAGGAGAAATGTGATTGCTCTATGATATTTTTCAAAGGTTGTTTACAAAATAGAGAAGAATGGCAACTTTATTGGCTTCATAGATAAAGTGATAAGCACTCAGCACTGCATTCTAATGTATTGTTCCTAATTTGATAAATAACAGTGCTTCCTTAGAAAACTGTTTCAAGTGTGTCGTGAATATCAATTCCTCACCCAAAATTTTGAAATTGTCCTTGCATTGAAGACAGAGTATTTAATTAGTCTCCGTGAGTCAGCTGTCACTCAGGCAGTTACCATTTTGACAATATATCACTCAAACACCATACAGCTTTGCAGTAATTTGGGGAGAGTAGGCTGAAGAGATGGGTTTGATAAAGCCGGAGCCACACTGACACCAGTAGGCACCCTGCTTTAATTGGCATGATTACATTTTAATTGGCATGAAAAAATGAAAGACAAGGATTTGAACTTCTAACAATAGTAAAATAGAGGGATATGGTTTTTAATATTTCTTTCATCTAAGGTGAACAGTGTGGAATGAAAATACATTAGAATGAAATGTCAGTGGTGCGTACAGTTTAATCTGTGAAATTTTGTCCCCTGTGCTGCATATTACGCTGTCTCAATTGCATATTAAACAACCCTATCAAGGCAGGCATTGGCAGCTGCTGCGCTGACACAAATTGTGAATTAAATGAAATTGATGTCCTCTGTCGTATATTTATGAAGACGGACCATTCTCTGAAGTATTCTGTTTATAAAGAATTTATGATTGCAAACTGTTCCAGAACAAAAAAGTGGCAATAAATTCCTTTTTGTGACCCTAGCCTCCAAGGGCATTGATTTCACCTCCTGCTGTTACTTTTGTTACGGCATAAAAACAATAGCTAAATCTGGATTCCACCGAGGGCCTTCAAATTATCAATATTTGCACCATGAAAATGCAAGGGTGTTGCCACAAAAGGCGATTCTTCTGTCTTGAGCTCCTAAAGATACTATTTCCAGAACACAGTGGAGCAGATGAATGTTTGTTGACTTAATTTTATTTGTGTTTTAAAGCGTATTTTTCTAGGTTTAATTTATCATTATAGATTAAATCCTATTGATTATGTAAAGAGTGTTTCTACCTAAAAGAAAGAAAAAACTAGCTCGCAAGGCACCTCTACGCCACAGTGCTTAGTCTACATGAGCTCATTGATGGCACAGCGAATTGAGCATGGTTTTCACATAGCTATCAAATTATCTGCATCCAAAAAGCAAAACAGGAAGAACCATGGGGCTGAAGCACCCCAAGTCATGAGAAATTGGCAACAGCTGAACCACAGAATACCTCCTTAAGAGTGCTCTTTCATATTATTTGGGGAATTATACCTCACAAAAGAAAAAGAAAGGAACTTAATTCTCTGTACTCCTGGCCTCTGTACACTGATTCATTCTTCTGTCTCTTGAACACTTTATGTAAGACAACTTTTCACTGTAGAACTTGAGACTTCAGATGAATTTTTGTCCATGATGGTGATGACTTGGACTGAATCCCTTTCCCGGGAAAGGCAAGTCTAAGGAATGAAGGTGCCTTGTGCATCTGTTGATAGTGGGACTAACAAGCAAGCCCCAAAGGCGCCAGCAAGTGCATCAGAGCCGAATGTCAGTCATGAGGTGGAAGGGGTCACCGTGCAGTCTTGTGTTATCTCCTGCAATGTATTTTTGACTTGTAAGCTAACCTATTTTTATTTTGGTTCGTTTTTCTTCTTACTTTTAATCTGATGCATTAGAAAACCCTAAGAGAGAAGATACAGGACCCAGTGGCAGGGCAGAGTGCATCAGGCCCACGTGACCTGCTGTCTCCTGAGAGTGGAAGCCTGGTAAGGCAGCTGGAGGTCAGGATCAAAGAACTGAAGCGGTGGCTAAGAGATACGGAGCTTCTCATCTTCAATTCCTGTCTGAGACAAGAGAAGGAAGGAATGAGTGCCGAGAAACAACTCCAATACTTTAAGGTAATAATAACAAAAAGGAACATTCAGAGTTGATAGAAGCTTTCTTTATGAGAGAGATGAAATATCTATCAAGCATGTAACATGTTGTTCTCACGCATCTGTATATGGGTAGACCCTTTAATGCTTCCTGGAATTTACCCGCTTCTTATGCTAACCTCTCTATGTGTCAAAGAGGAACATCAAGCATATCATATACACACTGTATAGAGGGCGTCTGTGCTGGCTGTGTGTGTGTGTGTGTGCAAAGCCTGTTAGAAGAGGACTTTGAAAAATTAAAAGCAGATCAGCAAACATGGAAGATTACTGGGAACTCTAAAAGATGTAAGTGTTCCATAAATAGCTTAACAGACTGTACTACCATAAGTTGATATGGTAAAAGCACATGATTTAATTGATATCCATTAATGCTAACAAAAGAAAACATAAATTTTACATATAAAAAAGTCAGCTATACACAGAAGAAAGAAAGAAAAGAGATCCCACATTATGGGTGTATTCCAATGCTGCTTATTCTTGAAACAGGATCTATATTGTTTTGGTGCTTATGTCCTACAGAGAAACACTCTCCAAGTTTATTTCTGTTCTTTATGTGGTATCAATTGGATTGAGGTTTAAAGAGTTTTAAAAAATATATATTTGTGCATGTGTGCGTGCATGCACGTGTGTGTATGTGTGTATGTATGGTTGCATGAACTCTCACATGCCGTAGCTTGCATGTGGAGGTTGGAGAATGATTTCTAGCAGTTGGTTCTTTCCTTGTACCAGGTATGTCCGAGGAACTGAACTTGGTCTCAGACTTGTGGCAAGCGCTTTGATCCACTGAACTATCTTGCCGGCTCATGTTTTACCTCATTGGCCAGAAAAGGCCTACTTCTAGAACATGCCAGTGAAACAGTGACCATACGTTTGGTCTGAGGCTTTGGGGCTATGGAAGGAATTAGTGTGCCGGATACCTTATAGCATGGGAGATCTTAAAAAGGAAGAAAAGAGCAACTATAAATGAAAGGACATTTGAGATCCAGCAAATACTTTTCAAAGCCTTCTAGGGCCAGGTTTTATTGCCCCAATGTCATCTAGCCATCTATGTAGTCACCACATTTTTCTCACTTTACTCTGATTTAACAAAAGACAGGGGACCCTCAGAGGCCTTTACCCATAAACTGCCCATATCACACCCATACAAATTATTTTAATCAAATCATTCATCTTCTGTCCTTACACTGAGATGTCCGGATGATCAGCTCGCGTCACTCAAGCCCCTACAGAGAGAAGGAGTACTCAGGCTTGTGCCTCTATGTTGTTTGAACATAGGAAACATCGTAGAGCACCTGGACTTCCATTCTATCTGGATTGCAGCTTTAGTGAACTGACTAGTGTCCCCAGCTTTGGGATTAAGTCATATTCCCATCCCATTAATTGTTTGACATGGTCATGTTTCTTATATGATTCCTTGATCTCCCTCCCCATATAAAATGGGCTTTTAATAGTATTTATTTTGCAATTACATATATGTTATTGTTTTTGCTTTATGTAGTGAGTGCATTCATGCAACATAGAAATCTCTTAACATTGTAAGCCCCAACATGGAGACAACAGCGAGTTCGCAATCACAAACATTGGCCAGACTGCCTACTTAGCTTCAGGTCTTAAACATTAATATAGTATGTATTTGGAATCAAGTGTTTTGAAGAAAACATGCTATCATTATAGAGGGAAGCATCACTTTTGCTGTGGCTCTCAAGAGATCATAGCTTTGATGTCTAGCTTTATGTAGGATCATTTTCAGCTAGGCCTAAGTGACAAATTCTAAAGTAAGAGAGAAATGGGGGGAAGAAGCAGTAGAGGGAGAAGGAGAAGAAGAGAGAGAAGGAGGGGAGAAAGGAAGTGGGGGTCAACACTAGGAAGAGGACTTAGGACTTTGGGTCACTGGGTGGTACCTAGCATCTAGTCTTTCATGGAAGCTATGCTGCCCCGTTCTAGATAGTAAGGCAAGGTCACTACACAGAGTAACCTCACTCAGTGTTTACTTAGTACCTAAAAATAGGAGAGAATTGTTATTTCAGTATAGCAGAGACCATCACGTACGGTTCCCACTTTATTTCTCTTCTTCAAAGATGGATCTTGACAGTAGTTTCAAGTGCCACTCTCCACTAAGTTATCTGTGTTTATATTCCGGTCTTCTTAGTAATTTAAAAATTCTATAATAACAGCAGGGAATCTCCTACCCTAAAGGAAAGGTTAAAAAAGTAGCCAATAATATAAGCCTAATCATGTGGCTTCTGTCCTTGCCCTGTCCCCTGCCCTGCTCCACTAAGGCAGTCAGGCTCACAAGCCCAATATTCATTATCGGATGCTTCCTATAGTTAAACTGAATTCCTTAATGTTAGTTGCTCTTCATTTCATTACAGAGATATCCATGGGGTACCCTTTAGGGCTTCCTGTTTCATTCACGATAGTAATGCAAAGATCATTCACGATGTTGGCTGTGGCAATAATATACTTCCTTTGAAAACTCGGCTTCTCCACTCTGAATATGTAAATATATCTCATTTAATCCTAATAGCAGCACTATGAATTAGCTATGAGGATCTTGATTTGGGTTCTATGAATCAGAGGCACAGGGAAGTTAAGTTTTGTGTCCAAGGTCATCTTTAATGAGTAGTAGCATTATATTGGGATGCAGGACTGTCTGGCTCTAATGATCTTTGGATGGATGACTATGTAGAACTGATATTAACTGATATTTCCTAAGTAGCCTTTCATATCAGTTAAAGGAAAGACAGGGCAGAAGTACATTTCCTTGTTTTTCTAATGTCGATTTGTTAGTTACTCTCTCCAGTTTTTCAGCCAAAAGCCACTGCTTTAGCGATGGTAGATGGGATGTGTGTACGTCAAGGTTGGTCTCCACTTTTGTACTATACGAGTGCCCTTTGCTGTGTGCTATCTGCTAAGCTGAAACTCGCCAAGCCTTTGGAGATGGTGGAATCCCTGAAACATTTCTTTTTCGATTTTTTTCTCTTTGTGCTGCTAAGATGGGGCACACTTCTTGTGTGTGCTAGATGCCTAGCTGCTGGCCCACTAAGCTATGTTCCCAGCCCTAAAGGTGGCCGTCAGGAGCTTGAGCAGACAGGTGAGGGAGATCTGGCAGAGCACCTCTTGTTCTTGTTTTCCTTTAGAGAAAAATTTATACATGTCTGTTGGAGTAAATATATTTCATAGGCAAAGTTTTAATATTTATCAGCTATTTGCAAGTTATTCTCAGCACTTCTTATATAACTAATCAAGTATCTGTGCCTTACCAGATTCACTGGTAGACTAGAACCAAGAGTCTGTAATTTAGTATAAAAATGTAATTGTGTTTATGATGTCTCAAAAATGACAATTTGCAACAAGCACACAGAGAATCGACCTCTTGCTTGTCAGAGTCTAAAGAAAACTTAAAACAGCCAAGGTCAGGGAGGAAGGAAGACTCTGTGTGTGGCGCTTGTATGGGCTGCGTGCTCCGCATCTGCTGCGGGTGCCCATGTCTCCCACCGTCACTGAGAGTTTCCCTCCAGGCCTTAGCTTCATGCCTTGTTATTCTCTGAAACCACAAGGCTTTAATGCCGGAGCCTCCAGTGCACGATCCAGAAGACAGGAAGGAGATGCTGGATATGAAAGAGCAAGTCCATCCCTTTGTAGACAGAACTGAATTTCCTATTCGACTTGATATGTGATAAGGAAAGAGATCAGGATTTTAATGTTTCATGGGGAAAAAAGAAAAGAGCAATTATGGAATTATTTTTTTTTCTGTAAGTCAGTAATTGTGGTAGATGAGGGATTAGACACAGGAGAAATTCTGTACAATAAAGAGTCTAAACCCAGCAGAGGGCTGCCATAAAGGTGTGACTCCAAAGCCCTGGAACAGAAATGTGAAATTGTTGAGGACTGAGCACAGTTTAATAACAAATCAGGGGAGCTCATGTCAAGGACTTAATGAGGCCAACTGGCAAAGGGCCTTTATCGCCCAAGAGTGAAGCTTCGATGCCATTGGCTAGAAGGCACTGCCTTTTAACCATGACCCTTCAGAGAGAAAGGAATATAATTACTTAATCACATGTTCCTTGTATCCCAAAAACCAAATTAATTATTCTAAAGACTCTAAATTAGGAACAAATTGTCTATTACCAGCTAAAGAAACCCACAGCATTGGCCTAGGCCCAGATCCAGACTGGGAAGGGAAGTGAGAGTAGACCCTGCCACAGAACTGTCACCCAGAAGGGGCAAGAATGGATCAGACGTGGTAACCTGGGCATTTGATGCTGCAGATCTGTGCAGCAACTTAGGCTTGACCGAGTGCTTTTGTGGTTGTTACTGATTACCTTCTTACGTGTGCACTTCCTTATCTTTATCAATGAAGAATTTGCATTGTGGGAAGTAAATGTGACTTGTTTAAAGGCACACAGAGAAAACAGAGGGAGCAAAAGCAACACTCTGTGGGTGCAAACCCCAATAGTAGGCCACTGTGTCTCTCACTGGTCTTTCGGACAATTGTGAAAACTTTGATTTTTTTTTCTCAAAACACTTTTTCATAAAAGTAATATAATATAATATAAGTAATATAATCTCTGTCAGTCACACAACCGATGCTATGGTGCCAAAGCAGTCACAGACAATATATTAAATAATTAATATAACTGGGGTTGATTAAATTAATTTTAAAACTATCTACAAAATAAGTGGTGGGCTAGATTTGACCCAAAGGCTGTATTTATTTGACCCTGTGTTAGACTTTGAAAAACACCAGTGTGGAAATGTCTGTATCTGTACCTCTTTGAGAAATAGAAACCAGGATGGAGAGAGAGAGAGAGAGAGAGAGAGAGAGAGAGAGAGACTAGTTATAAGGACTTGAGTTCAAATCTCCACCATCTCCATAAAAGATAGGAGGCTGTGGCTTTAGAATTCCAGACCTAAGAGTTAGAAGAGAGACAGGAGGCTTTGCTGGGGCTTGCTGGCTACCAATGTCACTGAAAAAGGCAAACTCCAGGTTCAGTGAGAGACCTTTCCTCAAGGGAGTAAAGCAGACGATGACAGAGCAACACAGTGGGTGTCCTTCTGTGGCCTCCATACATGCATGCATATGGACGACTATACACTACACACACACACACACACACACACCATATCACCGTAGAATCACATTATAACTACAGCTAATGCTTCTTAAATGCTTCTATGCCAAGTGGCTGTTTCTAATATCAGT
>LOJH01006971.1:12822-31663 GCA_001685095.1 Ellobius talpinus | reverse complement strand
ATGTTTTAAGAATTGAAATGTCTGTGTACTTTACTCCTCAACCAATAAAATCTCTGTTGTGAAAGAGTAAAAAAAAATTCTATAAACCATTTACAGAATTTAAAGGATTTTTTGGGTTTTTTTCCTTTTATTTATTTTTTTTGTTTGTTTGTTTGTTGAGACAGGGTTTCTCTGTAGCTTTGGGGCCTGTCCTGGAACTAGCTCTTGTAGACCAGGCTGGCCTCAAACTCACAGAGATCTCACTGCCTCTGCCTCCCGAGTGCTGGGATTAAAGGCTGCACCACCACCGCCCGGCTCAGATTTTAAAGATTTTTAAACTTAAAGATGTTCAATCGCACAAGGATATATTATGCTCTGACCATACCCTCCCATAGGCCCCTAGTTTCCCTTTTTCCACCCTCTCCCATTAGTCCCCTATGATCCTCTGGACAGTTCCGTTCTAGCTTCATGCCATAAACACATACATGATCTTATGTATCTTCAGAAAAATGAGGAATCTGAAAAAACATACAATTGTCGTTCTGAGACTGGCTTAATTCATTTGACAAGGTTATCTCCCATTTCATCCAGTTTCCTGTAAGCAACACAACAGCATTCTTTCTTAGGGTTGAAAAAGGTCCATTTTCTTTACCCATTTTTATGACAGTTTTTGGAACAGTGTGTACTGAAATGATAGAAAGACGTAAGAAAAAGCCCAGAGAGAGCTGGAGAGACGGCTCAACAGCTAAGAACATTTTCCCCTCCTTCAGAGGACAGGAGTTGGGTTCCCAGCACCCACACTGGCATATCCTACAACTCCAGATCCAGATCTGATGCCCGCTTCTGGCTTCTGAAGACAAGTGCACGAGAGAGAGAGAGGAGAGAGGAGAAAGGAGAGAGAGAGAGGAGAGAGAGAGAGACAGAGACAGACAGAGACAGACAGAGAGAGAGAAATAAATAGTTAAATAAGAAGAGACACAGTAGAAAGAACAGAAATGCCATTTAAAAGTGGCCATTTGATAACTCAGCAAGACTCAGTAGCAGA
Source organism: Ellobius talpinus (assembly GCA_001685095.1). NCBI lineage: Eukaryota > Metazoa > Chordata > Mammalia > Rodentia > Cricetidae > Ellobius > Ellobius talpinus. Next base: position 30,639 of record LOJH01006971.1, on the reverse strand, counting down.
GTTTCAAAGTGCAGTAAGACTTTCTTGTGACAAACCCAGAATAATCAAATACGTAGCGACAGAATGCCGATTGGTGGGCAAGGGGCAAAAGGAATGGGAGAAGATGTTCTTTGCCAGATGAAAAGGTTTTGGGGGGCAGGTTACCCCACAGTATTAACACACTGCCACTGAACTGTGTACTTACAAGGGTTGAGAGGGTAAAGTCTGTGTTATCGGTGCTTCATAACTGTTAAAAAGAAAAGGAGGAATAAGCCTACCCATGGCAAACAAGATGGGAGAGACAAGGCGTGTGGTCCATTATGTTCTAGACTCCCCTGTCTCAGTTTCAGGATTAAAGGGGACCATGCTCCCATCTCACAGACAAGAAAACAAGGTTTGTGAAACTGTGACCCTGATAGAGTCAAGACTTCTACCGTGGTTGACAGGTTTTTGTTGCTTGTTTTTTCAGCATTGAGGCTCCAAAGCCAGGCCCCACACATGCTAGGCAAGTGCTGTGTCCTGGGCTACACCTCCCCTTTCATCTAGTCTCCCTCTTTAGCTATTCCACATTAGATGTTTCCCTACAAATGCTTCCAGTACAAACCTCAGACAAACGCTAGAAATACTCTTCGAAGTTAAACCACTGTAGAGAGAAATGTTTCTGGTCTGTTCCCTGAACACACTCATCCCACTCAACTGCTGTGTTGCCTTTAATCTCTTCGAATACAATGCAAAGTCTGTTTTTTTAAACTCAAGTATTGTGTACCAAGAAGGTAGGAGAGCTGCTCTCAAACATACAGTATGCAAACAAAGGCTAAATTGAAACCTGAAAGACACTCAGTGGGTACGGCTCAAAGTGTTTATGCTCAGTATTCATCTAATGTCCAGAGGACACCCATAAAATACCCGCCAAAAGATGGAGGTGATGACAGACCACCTGCAATGGAATCACAAGAAGTGCCAAAGAGCAGCCAGAACCTTGCCCCTGCCAAATGCATGGATGTTAAACACCAGCACCTTATCGCAGACTTGCAAACCAGGTTAGCTCTGTGCACCACAGGTCACTGCAGCAAAGGGAACGCAAACAAGCCACGGCCATGACCGTGAAACCAAGAGAAAAGTAAACATCCACACTGATAGCACCTTGCAAAGACACTACCAAGTTGCACTTGATTGTTCTATGAGGTTCAGAATCTCTTCAGTCTTACCAGGCAAAGAACACATCCTATGAACAACAACAGAGCTCTCACACCTGCAGAAACCAGCAACAGTACTGTCATTCTCAGGTAAATATGACACGTTATGTCATCCTAATTTAAAAATACTCAACATATTTTAAAATCAAAAGGGCATGGATTTCTTAAGACTAGATACTATTAAAAAAAACAAACAACTGAGTGTTCTGTCTGTATGAATGCCTTTATTCCAGAAGAGGGCACCAGATCCCACCATAGATGCTTGTGAGCCATCATGTGGTTGCTAGGAATTGAACTCAGGACCTCTGGAAGACCACTGAGCCATCTCTCCAACCCTCATTCTTACTGTCATTTCTAAAGGGAGCACCCCAAAATATCAAAACCCATGTTGTCCCATAGCACAATAGTTCAAAACTGCGAGGAATCGTCAACTTAGCATGAAGTCACTTGTAAGATGGCAAGTGGCAAAGGAGAAGTTGGATGGATGATTTGGGACTGAAGAGGCACTGTGATTTCAAACTCACCCCAGGGTGCCATCTCAAAAAGGCACCTTACTACACCCAGCTCTTAAACATTACAGGCCAGAGACATAAGACACCTATTTGCCTCCTGAGCAAATACCAGCACTGTGTTGCAGCAGCTTCTTATCTAATCAATATATGACATGTGACAAAAAAGCAAGAACCCTCATTGTACCAATGAAACAACCAAAGACAGCACCAGCCAAATAAAAGCTTGTGGTCCCCAGAAGAGGAACTAGAATTATGCACATGTCAACAGCTGATGGGACACTTCCAACTTGGTCACTATTTTTCCAAGTTCATGCATTAACCTGGGGTTTCACAGCATCCAGGTACAATTTTAAGGGGTAAAACATTGAGAATATATTGCCTCTCAGTGTTGTTGATATAGGCTTAATGTACATGTCAAAAGCCATCAGGGACCTTAGTGAAATCAGAAGCCTCACTCCTGCCCAAGGACACAACAGAGGATCCCACATAGGAGGATCCGCTTCCTGGGAAATACTGAAATACTCTGTAAATGGTCCCATGACCATTGCACTAAACATTGATGGCACTGTTAGGGCATGACTGTTCACGAATGCTAATTCAAACACGATGCTTGGATGAACGCTTTGTCATGGTGGCTAAATAGGTTTGTGGTTGCTTTCTTGCCACTTCTGTCTTTGTAAGATTAGGGCCACAACCTGGTATCGGGGTCTGGAAGTCACAGGAAGCTTTGGTGTTGAGGGAAGCCTTTATAGACAAGGCACCAGTGGGCTTGAAAGGTTCTCCAGGTGACTGTCCCCCTTTCTAGTCCCAGATCTATTGCTGGGAAGTGACACCATGGCCAAGGCAGCGCTTACAAAAGAAAGTGTTTAACTGGGGGCCTGCTTACAGCTTCAGAGGGTTGGTCCATGATCATCACAGTAGGAGGCAGACAGGCATGGTGCTGGAGTAGCAGCTGAGAGCTTTACATCCACTGGTAACAGGAAGAGGGAGAACAACAGTGGCCCAGCATGGGCTTTTGAGACCTCAAAGCCTACCCCCAATAACAAACCTCCTCCAACAAGGCCACACCTCCTAATCCTCTCTAAACCGTTCTACAAATTAGGAACTAAACACAAATATATAGCCTATGAGGACCTCTCTCTCTCTCTCTCTCTCTCCCTTCTCTGTAGCTTTGGTACTTGTCCTGGAACTAGCTCTTGTAGACCAGGCTGGCCTTGAACTCAGAGATCTGCCTGCCTCAGCCTCCCAAGTGCTAGGATTAAAGGCATGAGCCACCACTACCCGGCATGGGGACCATTCTCATTCAAACCACCACACCCATGGGAGGGCCACATAAGTTGCAAGCATTGCAAGTTGTGGGATGTGTATACTCATGGCCACATTTCATACAACTGAGTGGAAAATGGTCAACAATAAATTAAATGAGAGTCCTCTGCTATATTATCATTTTATTTGGAGTTGCCTGACTTTACAATTTTGCAATTGTCTTAATTAGGGTTTCTGTTAAGGCAAAGAAATGTCATGACCAGAAAGCGAGCTGGGGAGGAAAGGATTTATTTGGCTTACACTTCCAGCTCATAGTCCATTATTGGAAGAAGTCAGAACAGGAACTCAAGGAGGGCTGGAGCCTGGAGGCAGGAGCAGATGCAGAGGCCATAGAGAGGTGCTGCTCACTGGCTTCTTATGGTTTGCTCAGCCTGCTTTCTTACAGAATCCAGGACCAGCAGTCCAGGGATGGCACCATGGGCTGGGCCCTCCCGCACTGATCACTAATTGAGACAATGCCTTACAGCTGGATCTCATGGAGGCATTTCCTCAACTGCAGCTCCTTCCTCTCTGATGACTCTAGCTCTGTCAGTACTGCAATGATTGGCTTACGAATTTATATGGTTAAGTCAAATCAAGTCCTCTCTACAGACACAATTGTGGTTTCCCTTCCTCCTCTCCATATCACTTGGTGGCTTAAAATTACTTCTCCCATCAGCTGTGGAGAAAGCCTTTGCGGGGGGGGATGATTATTGTATAACTATATAAATCCCAGTCACATGCCAAAATTCGGTCTCTATATTATGGCATTTACATGAACGGCAAAGAGAAGGGAGGGAGGGGGGAAGGTTAAGAAAAGAGAAGAAAAGGCAGATATCCTGCTGTCTAGTATAGAATGAAAGGGGTGTGAGGATGAAGCTGCGAGACAGCTGACAGGCAAAACAGAGGTGCTGAGAGAAGCTAATGTTTCCACCGCCCCCTGGCATCCTCATTCTAGGAAATAATTTAATTTGCTCTGTTGAAATAGCACTAGAATGATTAATGAAGCCTCATTTAAAGGTACCATTAAAAACTAACCTGAGACAGTTCTAACAAGGATGGGTGCTGGGGAGCAGTGATGATACTCCTGAGAAAGCATCCCACTACGTCAAAGAAAGAGCTCTGTTCTCAGGAGGCAGGAGTTTCGGGACTCATTCCACATTCTGGACGGTGACGCTTTCAGATACGCCATCACTTACTGGAGGAAATACAGAAGTGTAATACTTTATTGGGTAATTTAAAGAACATGTCTTAGTAAAATGGACTCTCCCAGAATCTAGATTAGTCCGGAGAGAGACGATCAGTGGCTAAAAGCACTGGTTGCTCTTCCAGAGGACTCAAGTTCAAGTTCCAGCACCCACAGCAATCTGTAACTCTAGCATTTGAGGCCAGCCTGGGCAACTTAGGGGGACACTGTTTCAAAATAAAAGGTATGTAGTGCCACCATAGAGCCTTTGCCGATTCCTGATCAGGCCCTGGGTTCAATACCTGGTGCCAGCGAGAATGAGAGAAAGACAGTTTCTCACCCATCCTAAGACTCTACTTATCTGCCTGGACTAGGCTTGAGCTTTTAACCAGTCTATAGTGAAGAATCTTGCTGGGTGTTCTGCTGCAGAGCAGGAAGTGACAGTGAATTTCACATAACCTTATATAACCTTGTTCTTCCAGCACACCAAAAGGAAGAATCAGTTTTGTGATTTAACAATTCATGCACATGTATGTGCACATAGACAAACACACACACACACACACACACTCACTCACTCACTCACTCACTCCCCACCTTTCTTGTGCTCTCAACATATCCTGTTCATGTATAGCATGTGCAGGCTAAAACTGGATACATTGAATATGTATATATTTTAAGTATACTTGTATTTACATAATAAATCTGTAACTAATTATGTTTAAATATCATATAGGTAAATAGATTAAATCTACACATAGAGAGAAGACCCCAATGTCCCAAATCCGTCAAGTTATTCCTTAGCCCACAGTTATTCTCTAGACAACATACGCCCTTGAACAAGTCATACTCGAATCCACTTGTGTTTCCCCAGACCTTCAAGTTATTGGATTAACAAAGAATGAGACAGTGAATGACATGAATGGCCAAATGGAATAACAGTGGTGATTACTAACACAGGGGAGCAGCCAACACCTGTGGCCGTGGTTAGTTGCCTTCTGGTCAAGCTCTTAACTGCAGTATGAGGATTCCTGTTCTACAGACAGAGGATGTTGGAGATCTCTCCAGTAGAGTTCATGTATCCCCATGTAAGACAGCGACTCTCCCTCATGGCACACTGCCAGAGGTGGCCCCATGCACCTCTGACCGCCCCAATAGGTCTAATACTGAAGGGAATCGGGGATTTCTGTTGTTGTGAGGTCAAGCCCCCTTTTTCAATACACTGTTCAAAACAGTTCCAAAGAGAACAAAACACAGAAGCAGGAGAAACCGTAAATGCTCTTCCCGTCACTGAAATTTGAACCTAGAAGCATGTATGTCTATCCACCCACTCGAAGTCCTACTCTGTGCATCCTCAGGGACCCTCCTTCTCTTCCAAGGCACCCGGCGGACGACCTTGTCCCTGCCCCTTGTAAAAACCTTTGCTGGCTATGGGCAGACCCATACCTGAAAAGATACGCTTTGCCACCACACTCCACTGCCTCCCATGTCCCTGTATAATCAGACTCGGGGTGGCTGTGGTCTGAAGCAAAAGTGACCCCCATCTTCTTCAGGGAAGGGGAGCAGCCCCACTTGACACAGAATTACAAAGCAGGGCTCTATAGCGAGACTTAGAAGGGACTTATCCCCAGGGCTTATGCTGACATGTCCCTATCCAAAATCCTTCAGTCATCGCTGTTGGTAACTCGACACTGGAGTCGCCCTCACCTCTCGGTCCTGTATGATGTGGCTGGGGGGGCAAGTGTTACAGGAAGGCACCCAGTGAATTACATCCTCTAAATAGATGAAGCCCTAAACGTGCTGATATTTGCAACTGGGGCCTTTGGAAGACAAATGGCTTAAATGAAGCGATGAGGGTGTCACTTCCAGCTGCAACAGCTGGGAGAAAGCACATTTCTCTTTTCTGAGCCACCAGACCCAATGTATGACACTTGGCTCTGGCAGCCTGGGCTGACAAATTCAGGGTGGCATCGGCACCCACCCCTCCATCTGTCTCTCTGCTTATGACTCTGTGCTTCGGTCTGAGTCTCCAAGCCAGGTGGATTCATGGGTTATTTTACCTAATTTCAATGACACCGATCCTCCCATAAAGAAGAACTCTGCAATGAAAGCACATCAGAAATGATGACACCATTGCACAGCTGCCCACAAACAAAAGTCAGCACAGATGTGTCTACTCTGAATCCATGCTCGCCAAGGCCTTTATCTAGATGGAGCAAAAGGAAAGTAATTAAGTCTGATAAGATAGTCACAGACATTCACAACAACTAAGCACGCAGACAAATAAATCCACAGGGCTTAACTGAGAGTCTTAGCAAATGCACACCAAGGGTTGAGACATGGCAACAATACCGTGTACAGATATCTAAACACATGGGAAAAGATTTGTGTTGACAAGTTATAGTTTGGAGACCACTGATACAGAAAATGTATGTGACTGTATGGGGTCCCACAATATGTCACCCCAAATACAACATCCTATACTGGCCTTCTTCATTTCCAGCTATAGACCATACTGACTCAGAGGCTGTGCTTTGATAAATTTATTCTGCTGGTGAAGTGAGCAGACAGGGCGTCCAAACAGGCTTTCCATGATACCCCTTTTCTGCCTTGGAAAGATATCACAGAAGATCAGAGGACTCTGTCACCCAAATTAGACGGATGACCCTGGGCAGCTGTCCCCTAGAAAATCCTCATCTGCATCTTAAGACAGCTGTGCACCATCTTCCATCAGCCTCCTACAGCCCACACCCCTCCCAAGAGCAAGTCCCTGTCCCTTTGTTTAGCTGTACAATGTTTGGCTGCTTGTGTCCCTCCTGTGAAGCCTGTCCTCTGTGCCTGGTCCCCAGGTGTTTGCAGGTGCCTTTATAGTGGCTTTCTGTCCCCTGCAAATCTGCCTATTGTTGATACATTTCACACACTAAAATCATCAACACTTCAGAAAGAGAGACGAGATTGAGGAGTTGGCTCTCAAAAAGCCTGAAGGCTGAAACTGACCAATGGGCAGTGGCTCTCCAGAGCCATTCAAGCGACAGTTCACACAGCGAGTCCTGAAAAGACAGAATAATCCACCTGAATGGCCAGCAGTGTCCTAAGTTCAACCTCCAATCACTCGATCGCCTCGAATATAAAACAAGATGACCAGCTGAAAACCTCTGATCTATGTTGTGGGCTGGCTCTCACTAGAGAGAAAAGAGTGGATCAGCATTTGAATCTACCCTGACCTCATGGTTTTCAGGAACTTTCTTGATAAAACATCTCAACAATGGTCAGACTCCCCTTTTGTTCTCTCTGAGCGCTGTCCTGGAAAAGGCTGCTGATTCGGTTTCTATGAGGGCATCAGCTATGTGCCGAGGAGCCACAGACAGCACCGCAAGCTCTTCGGTGCTGTTTTTCCAGAAGGTGAACCCGAGATCTAAAACTGAACACTGGCCACAGCAGAACTGGCCATAGTCTAAGTGCTGAAGCCCCCTCTAGCCTCTGCACACCCAGTCCAGGTGTCCTGTGTGCAAACTGTGGGCAGGGAGCTTAGCGGAGACTCTTGGACACCAGAGAGCAAGTGTTCACCCATCGACTTAGTACAGCAATCTGGGGAGACTTTGACCCTTTCTTTTGTCTTTTTAAGAAAAACTGTTGTTATTTTTTTTGAACTCCATGTGTGTGAGTGTGGGTATATGCCTGTGAGTGCTGGTGTGCAGAGATGCCAAAGGTGTATTTCCTCCAGAGCTGGAGTTACAGATGCTTGTTAGCCGCCCAACATGGATACTGAGAACTGAACTCAGGTCCTCTGAGAAAGCAGGACATGCTCTTAACCACTGAGCCATCTCCAGTCCCAAGGCGCAGCCCTTTTCTCCTCTGTTCTAAACCTCTGTTTCCACCCCTGTTCTAACAAAGGACCAAGGCATCTGCCAACCCGTCCAGCAGAAAGATGAGAGTTTGCCATCCTTATTCTCCTACATTATTTCTGGGGTTTTCGACTTTGAGTTTATTATTGTTTTTTCTCTTAATCTTGAGAAAATCATAGACTTGTGGAAACTTACAAAAGACACAACAGAATAGCTGTCTGCCTTTCTTTTCACTCCACTTTCGGGGGTCAACATCCGGTAAGCACCTGTCAGGAGAGCCAGACGGGAGAGACGCTAGTCTTCGCTTTGCCTATCAGACCTTTGAAACAATGAACCTTGAAGACTGAAAATTTCCCCAGACATCCAGTGCTAAGGAAGCCATTGTGCTGGCCAGAGGGGGACCTTGCCTTCCAAGAAAAGATTTCCCACTTTCCTGACAACTTACCAGAGCACCTTATAGGACAGACCACATCCAGAGCCAGGACAACAGGGATCAGAGATCAATATGCAACCATGCCTTGATTAGCACTGCTAATTCTGCATACCCCTGGTCCTCTGTTAAACCCTAACAACTTGTCAGGACCCTGAAGATGGACATGGTGGCCAATGGATCCCTTCGTTACTCTTCCTCGTGTGGTTATGTTGAATAAATCTCGTGTCTACTAGCTTCTTTAATTGCTATCCTGGGACAGGTGGGTAAACCTTGATTACTGGGGCTGCTAGAGCCCAGGCTATTAGCCTTCCAACTCTGATAACGACCCCACCATCACCACCACAGCAGACAGTGCAAAGGAAAAAGACCATCACACACACTGCATTGTGCTCCAGCACAGGTTCTTCTCGGGGCTCAGCAGGAACCTTCTCCTCTTGCCTTAATCCCCATCTCTCTCTGGTTTTCTCAAATGCTGGTTATATTTTCACTTCTTTTTGATTAATGAACCTCTGATTAATTCAGCAAGACTAAGATACGATTTTAAGTCTGCAGAAAACAGTGAGTTTGTAGAATTCTGCCAGCCTAGAGGGAAGAGTGAGTTCAAGAACAGCCTGGGCTATAGAGTGAAAACACGCCTCAAATTTAAAAAGAAAGGGGAGGGTGAGGAGGGAGGTGAAGGAAAGGGGAGGGGAAAGAGGGGAAGGAAGAAGAAGAGGGAAAGGAAGGGGAGGGGAGGGGAGGGGAGGGAAGAAGGGAAGGGAAAGGAAGGGGAGAGAAGGGAAGGGGAGGGGAAGGAAGAAGGGAAGGGAAAGGACTTGGGAAGGGAAGGGCAGTAAGATAGGTCACTGATCCAGATTCTCAAACAGAATGGCTTTGCCTATCTATGCACAGGAGCAGCACAGAGGTTGCTTTGGTTCCATTACGCACCCACACAAAGGTCAACTTGATAAATATCACCACCAAAGTCTATTTTCCCAGACATTTGCCATTTCCTTAGAAACATCAAATACTTAACTAGCCTAAGGCTGCCATGATTTTTTTTCCTGTTTCTAAAAATACAGCTCAAGACAACTTAGGCATCTAGTGATTTCCTGAAATACATGATGCCAAGCACCGGATAATTTCAATATCTTCCACTGTAAGATACCTCAAAATCCTGCCCCAGGCATAAATCAGACAACACTTTTAATTACCAGACTTTCCTGCTGAGCTCTTTGCTGCTGGTGTACACAAAAATAAGTGTTCATGATCTATTATGATGTTCCTACTTGTTGGGCCTCATGAGGTCTGGACATGAGGCCCAGTGTAATTTCCTAAGCCTAACTTGAGTTTGGTGAGGCCTAGTGTAACTTCCTGAGCCTAGCTAGTGTTTGGAAACCTGTCTCTGGCTACCTGACCTAGGTCCACCTCTGCCTAGCCACCACTAACATGGCAGAATATTATTAGCCCTTGTTCCTTGCTCTGCCTCAGCCCATCCTAAGCTTCTCCACCCCCCATCTCAGCCTACATAAGCCTACATCTGCCAAATACCATTGAACGAGATCCCAACTCAGTGTGTATGTTTCTGACCAGTGGCCAAGCAGGGAGGTCTGGGTTGTTTGATACTCACCATCCCATTCAGCCCCAGGGAGAGTCTGGCGGGTCCCGCTCCGCCCCCACTCTTTCTGCCAGAGAACCTGGCACTTACTCAAGAAACCGTCTGCTTTGGAGATTAACCAAGAGTATGTTACTCTCAAGTAAGAACAGCAGAGTCAGAGATGAGATATCCAGGGTGCCTGAAGGTAGATGTGTTCAACATAAGCAATGAATCAATAAGTATTTTATCTTCCACAAACTTGGTGAGTACAGCTGTCCCTGGTCAGAGGTACATAAGCTTTGCGATTTATTTATTTATTTGCACGTGTGCCCACGTGCATGTGTGTGTGTGTGTGTGTGTGTGTGTGTGTGTGTACATGAGGCATGTGGAGGCCAGAGGCTGGGTATCAACTTCAATCACTGTTTTTTGACACATGGTCTCTCACTAAACCTGGTGTTCACTTATTGGCTAGACTAGCTGGCCAGCAAACCCTGGAACCTTCTTGTCTCTGCCTCCCCAATGCCGGAATATTGAACACCAACACTCATATATGCATGCCCATATGCCCACAGGGGCCAGGAGTGTAGGATTCCCTGGAGCTGGAGTTACTGACAGTTGCAAGTCCCCCTGATGTGGGTGCTGAGAACAAAACTCTTAGCTCTTAGCCACTGAGTCATCTTTCTCTCTCACAAGCCTGACTTTACGTGAGTGCTACAGGTCCCATCTCAGGTCTTCATCTTCAGTCAGTGAGCACTGAGATAAGTGAGTCATAGTCCCTGTGTATTTGTTTTTGAGACACCTTATGTAGCCCACACTGGCCTGTGTCTGCTACAGGCCTGAGGATGACCTTCAACGGATCCTCCCACCAGCACCGCCTGAATGCTGAGTACAGCCATGCAGCACCACGCCAGGTTTGTTCCACGCGGAAGACCTAACCTCTGTGCCTGCTTGGCAAACTCTAGAAGGATCTGCACCCCCTTTAAATAATGATCTTTTAGAAATCAACAAAAAATTATTAAGATTTGGGTAGCATTTCCTTACTAAATAATAAGCAGGTTTAACAGAAACCAGATTCTAACTAAATTTTGAAGCTTAAAAGTTTAGAGAATTCTTTATCTTCATAGTACCCAATGCCACTGTCTCTAGCACCATACACACTTACCATCTGCACCACAATGTACCTACAAGTGGACCACTAAAGGTTATTATGTTCTCTCCATCTCTTATGACAAGCTTACTCTCTGTGGCACTGAGGTCCCAGTACATGGGTTAAACACCCCTCACCAAAATATCTGTTTCTGATCTGGCTTGCTCACTGGTTTTTTTGTTCTGTTTTGTCTTTCTTGGACTTGGGAATATCAGCATAGACACAATGAGATTTTCTGAGTCTAAACATAGAATCTATTCGTGTTTCACATGTATCACATGTCTTAGAACCCGCCAGTAACTGTACTGGATATCTTTGCTGTGCCTGTGTTTAGATGGTGAACCCCCAGGTGAGGTCACATGTCTTAGAACCCGCCAGTAACTGTACTGGATATCTTTGCTGTGCCTGTGTTTAGATGGTGAACCCCCAGGTGAGGTTACATGTAGAATTTTCTATTTCTGATATCATGTCAATTCTTAAAAAGTTTCAGATTTTTTAGAAGGTTTTTTTATTTCACTTTGGATTCTCAAATTAGAAATGCCTAACCTGCTTTTTCAAATGATGATCCTATAATACACCCAGCACCGGATGCTCAGTTCTTCTCTCCAGACAGGTGAGACTCTATTTTAAACTTACAACATTGGCAAAGACAGCAATATATTTACATTAAATAGAAAGCAATTTTCCCTTAAGACAAAGCAGCCTGAAGAAACACGCTAATCTGACAAAGCTCACTTGCTCTCCTGCAGAATGCTGCTCGCTGAAACACCCACCTGAAATAAATGAGTCACTCCAAACCCAAATGAAGTAACTAGAACTTGCACTGAAGACCTGACTCCAAACATGAAAACTCCTTACAGCTTAGAAAGCCAGAATTCCAAATGACATACATTGATAGCCACAGAGAAAGAGGGCATGCTGCTGACTGTGGGACCACAAACATTGTTCCTCATCCCTTTGGAAAATTATGCCAAGATATATAAAACTAAAAAGTTATCATCACAGCCCTCTACAGAGCAAGTTTTTGTTATGCTTTAATTTAAATAAACTGCATAAGAGGATATGGTACCATTCATGGGAAATGCCTGACACAGGGGAACATAAAGTAGATTAGTGGTTATTTAGGTGTGGAGGGGAAGGGAAGAGGCAGAGGGGAGAGAGAAGGATGATTGATAGGTGATGGTACAGGGAGAGAGAAAGGATGACTGACAGATGGTACAGTTTCTTCTTCAAGTGGCATAAATGGTCTAAATTTTACAATTATAATGGTTACACAATTCCATAATTAAACCAAAACAGCACTGAGCTATAACTTTAGGTGTCTCAAGTATGCACTTAAATGTGTAAAGGAGATGAGAGTGTACGCCAGGGAAAGGAAATCTTGTCAGGTGCAACATCCCAACACTGAAACATCCCATTAATTACCATTCATTTATTTTTGTTTGTTTTGTTTTGAGACAGGGTCTCATTATGTAACCCTGGTTGTCCCAGACATCACTATGAAGATCAGGCTGGCCTCAAACTCACAAAGATCCACCTGCTTCTGCCTCCCAAGTGCTGGGATCAAGGGCGTACGTCACCATGCCCAGTTTGACCATTAATTTCTACACAATGAAGAAAATCATTGTCCTCTTAGGTGAGACCCATGCCTAGGAGAAAGGCACTGCTTCAAAGCTGACCACCATGGTGACGATGCTGATTCCCTGGCTTCCTGGTAGAAAACGTCAGCAAGTAGCAGATCAGATACGATGTCAGTGCTGAGTCCAAGACTCACACACACATGACACAGATCTTGGGACTGAATTGATTGACCAAAATTTAGAATTCCCATGTAGGGCATCCCCTGGAAGTGTAGGGCCAACCAGATATGACTACTCACTCATTCTCCAAGCCATCCTCCCTTGAGTCCCACCAGTTCTGATGCTGAAGTACGGTACATCATCTTGCACGCACTTCCCCAGATGCTCAACAGCCCCCTTCCTCACTGTCTTTAAATACAACCTTGTCAAGCACCTGCAAAAGCAAGTACAGAGTAATTGCCAGAAAGGGCTTGGTGTGAGGGGAGTCAAAGAACCCTGACCTGGAGAAGGCAGGCTTCTAAAAGACACACCAGTCAATGGACCATTAGGATCCTAACTGCCCCTGAGATCTTTTCTTTCCAAAAAGCTTAATGTAGAGGCAACATGCCTAGGTATGTAGCATGTGCTTAAAGTGTGTAAGGCAGGTTCCATCCCCAGCACGAGAGGGAGTGTGGTCTAAGAAAAGACACCCCCCCATGTTCTTGCCCATGAAAAAGTATCAACCTTTTCACATGGAAAATTATATGAAGAAAAAGAAATTCTTTAGCAATTCCCTTTTATGAAAACATTCCCTTGAATAGCTTAGTTTTTTTTTTAAAAAAAAATCAATGTTTTGTAGAGCTGACTTTAGCATCACTGAAGTGCTCCAGTTCCATACCTCAGTGTATTGTAAGAGCCAAAACTCTAAGGTCAAGCTTTGTAATCAGTTCCTAATGAACTACAAGTCATTGACAACCATTAGTGATACATTTAAATGGATCCAACCATACAGTTGTACAGCTGATACATACCTGCTTTATTCCTATCCAATTCAATACACACACTTATTCCAAACCCTTCTTGAGTAAAAAGAACAAATGAAACTATATATCGGGTAGCCCGTTGGAATCCCTCTAAGGCTAAAACCAGCCCTGATAGAGACAAATATTGAGGTCCCATTGCTCTTAAATGTTTGCCTCCGGTCCTAGTTCATTTTCCATTGCTATGATAAGCACATGACCTCAGCAACTTGGGAGCAAAAGGCTTATTTCAGTCTATGGTCTTCAGGCCATCATGATGGGAAGTCAGAGCAGGAACTTAAGGCAGGAGGTAAGGTGGAGACCATGGAGGAGTTCTACTTACTGGCTTGCTCTCCATGGCTCCTCAGCCTGCTTTCTTATACACCCAAGTACTACCTGCCCAGAGATGACACTATCCAAGTGGCCTGGGCTCACCCACATTAACCATTAATCAAGAAATTGTCCCCTGCAGACTTGCCTACAGAGCCATCTACTGGAGGCATTTTCTCAACTGAGGGTCCGTCTTTCTAGGTGCCCCTTGCTTATGTCAAGTTGACAAGAAACTAAACAACATACCTCCCGTGGAAACTAGGGATGGGGTGGGGGATCCCCATTTTATTGTCACTGTTCCAAATCACCACAGAGATACCAAAATTTGTGGAAAAAGCAAAAATACATTTTGAAAAGGACTAAAGCTTTTTTTAAAGTGATGCTCCAATCGAATCTCCTCACATAATATTTAACTTTTTAAAAAATGACCTTAGTGGCTTTTGCAAGGAACTCAATAGAAATATGAAAGGCGTGCAGACATGGAACTACATGGCCAATGGCAGGCTCCAGTGACTTTTCATGTATTCAGAGTGACACAGCCATCATTCCAGGCTACACGGCAGTCACTCTGCATCTCAAATACCATCACCTTCCTTCACCAGCCCCAGGAGCCACTAATGGACCTCAAGATATATCTCTCTTCTAGGTATTTCACATAAATCGGTTCAAACAAATTGAGGCTTTTCATGGCTTGTTCTCTCATTTAATAACTTTTAAGTTTTATCCATGTTGTAACATTCTATAGCCAGACGATATTCCATTGTGTGGCTTGTCCACACTTCATAGACTCATCCAAATGAAGACCTGGATGTGTGTGTGTGTGTGTGTGTGTGTGTGTGTGTGTTGGCCACCATAGTCCTACGAGCATCTGTGTGCAAGTGTTTGTGAGGACCTCTGTTTCCACGTGTGTTAGCTATGTATATCTAGTCTTGGAATTGGTGGTTCTTGTGCTGACTTTACCCTGATCCTTTTGGAACCATGCAACCTGCTTTCCACAGCAGCAGGCCCATCTCTCCTTCTTACTGACAATGTACGAGGTTCCAGTTTCATCTCTCTTATTTTATTACAGTTACCCTGATTTGTAAAACTATAATGGGCTGTTTGTAATATCTGCGATGTTCCATATTTCAAAACAAGACTACGTATTCAGGAATGAAGACTCAGATAGCCTAAGCGTCACTTTTTAAATATAAAATGTGTTCGAAGGGCATCCTTGAAACACAAAATAAAACCACACAACCTGACGCTCCTTTAATAAAATATTTTTGGTTGTGAGCCTAGCCTTTAATGGCAGAGACATCCCTCCAACCCTCCCTTAATAAAATAAATGCACATGGGTGTATTGTTATTCTTTCCCAAATCTTATCCAGCTATAGAAATGGCCAACAAACAGACCTTGCTGCAAGCTAGGCAGCCAGTGTGGCATTACTGGGGTAGTGTAATGGTTAGATATGTAACAATAACAAAGTTTTAGCCAAAGCGAAAGAGAGAGAGAGAGAGAGAGAGAGAGAGAGAGAGATCGCACGTGCACTAGGTTGCATTTCAATAACCTGCACGGGACTTGGTCCATCAGTGCCTTCCAGACCTGAGTATGGTGATCTATGTAGCTCACAAAACTATCCTTGGAAATCACACTCAGAGGTAAAGCTGGTCAAAGCCCCAAAGTTCAATGACATTTCAAAGTGTGCTAACACCAAGCTAAGAACCAGGTTTTGTACGGCAGCTGGAATGCGCTTGCTGGTCAGGTGAGGGGGTTTGATTTCTAGCCTTCCCACTCAGTAGCTCTATATGTATATAATATGAGCATAGTACAACGTGTCACATCTCTGCACTCCAGTTTCCTGACCTGGGGCTAATGAGTTGCTCCACGAGACACTGGAGATGCTGGCACTGCTAATGCCTCTAACACAGTGGCCAGCAGGCAGAGAACAGACATTAAGCAGACACTAAAATGCTAAATGTTACCTTCCCATCATTTTTCTGCTGACTCTGGACAAAGTTTCCTAGCAAATAAGACCCTTGGCAAATGCAGTGGGTCCCTGGGAAATGAATGTGAGCCCCTGTGGCCTGTGGGATTCCCCGTAAAAAGCACTTCCCCACAGACGTTTCGCAAACTCCTCAAGAGAGCTACAACAAAGAGACCCATCAACGAGGTTGCATGGAGACTATGGGGATTCTTAGAAGGCAGTCCAGGCAGTGGACACTGTCCTTCACTTTTTGGCATTAGAATAACTTCTGAGGGGCCCACAGAGGGACTGGGCACAGCACTGCAAAGGGAGAGGAGACAGCAGCTGTGCTCACATGGCCCGCTGGGTAACGGGTGTAGACCTCTGGGCTCAAGGTGGGTGCAGGAGGAAGAGATGCGAAGTGCTGGGGGAAGCAAGTAGACTAAGGGTTGGCCGGTTGATGGAAAAGCCATCCCGTGAAGGTGAGCATTGAGCTTCCCCCAGCTGCAGCGTCTCCTACCTGATCTGGTTGTCGCAGAATTTGTTGAGATGAGATTGGTTGAGGTAAATTATGCGGGCCGGTGCCTCTAGCTGGTCTCCAACAGACGTGGCCCGGGACATCTCATCCTCTGCCTTCTTGTAGCCCGCAGAAGAACGAACGGGTCCTGCAGAGATGAGGGGGGGGGCAGAAAACAAAACACAAAAGAAGTCAGCCTCCAGGCCCGAGGCTGCGAGCGCGCTGCAGACGGGGACCAGCCGCAAAGGATGCTCTGGAGAGACTAGGGCTGCCTATGTACCTTGGCTGACCCTGGAGACTAGACTGTAGCCACAGCCGCCGAGGCAGCAGCGGCAGGCCCAGCCCCACCCAGCCGGGCTTTGGACCTGTGAGTCCCCACCCCTCGGTGACTTGAGACGCCCCACCTCGACCTGTGAATAGGCCCCACCCCTGGGACCCCGCCTCGCCGAGGATCTGCGGAGGCCCCGCCCCTGCCTGACGCCCTGCCCCTCCGTTGACCAGTAGAGTCCCCGCCCCTCCTTGGAAGCCCCACCCAACCTGGACTTATGGAGAAGGTTCCCCGGGCTTCTCTAGATCTGGACTTGCCAGAGACCTCACCCCGCCCTGGACCTTCGGGAGGCCCTGCTGGCCCAATCCCAGCGCTCCGGTGCGTCTCGGCAGCCCAGAGCGCACGCGAGGATAGAATTGGCCGCGTTTGTAGCTTGCGGTACCCGCGTTGGCCAGGCAGGTGGGGGGCGAAGGCAGAGGGCCACTTTAGATTGCCTGAGACCTCTCTAGCCAAGGGAGTCAGCGGTAAAGCCAGAAAACGTCCACCTAGCGGAAGGACTCCACTCAGGAGCTGAGTTTCTGGGCCCTAGAGAGATGCCCCAAGTGCATTCATCACAGAAACAGGAGGTGAAAGCACCTCTGCGCTGTGGCATCAGAGTCCCGAGTCAGGTGGGCAGAGCTTACTCCCACCGCCATCCTGCAGAGTTCTGCTGCTGATGTCCACAAACAAGTCAGATCAAACCAGCGGCTCAACTTCACCATGGCCAGCTCTGGTCCAGAGCATGAGCTCTCAATTCCTTGCTTAAGTAGTTTCCATGGCTCCCACATAAGCTTCCCTGTCTCCCGTTCTAAAAAAAAATGATAGCAAGCCTTGACTTGAAGCTTTGAGTGAGCTAAAATCCCGGGCACTTTTCTTGAGGTGTATGCAGAAGGATTTACACACTGCGCTCATGCAAACACACACACACACACACACACACACACACAGAGAGAGAGAGAG
>LOJH01006971.1:0-12758 GCA_001685095.1 Ellobius talpinus | reverse complement strand
CACACAGAGAGAGAGAGAGAGAGAGAGAGAGAGAGAGAGAGAGAGAGAGAACCTCCAACTCTGCGGGTGGAACTTTATTCTTCTTAAATATTTATCCAACTAATACCCATCCTCTTACCTAACAAAGAGGTGTGTATATAGCACCTCATTTAAAAAGCTTACATCTTACTGGAGTAAACTTCCACTTGCTAGCTACACAGAAACCTGTTAGTGACGTGGAGAAAATCTGGAAGACTAAAGGTTGGGTTAAATCATCTTGTTAACTTGACTGTAAGGATTGCAATCCTTAACATGAAAAAAAGGGAAGCTGAAAGGCAAAGTGAGTATGCAGAGCTGACATGCTCTCTAGACTAGTGAAGAAGGATTAATCCTGCAGTAGGGTAATGACTTCCCCTTTCCCAAAGCCCAGAGCAATGTGGTAGGTTCAGGCTTCGGTGCTCACGCTTGGGTTCACAAGCCAAACACACCTGCTTTCTGCTCCTTCAGGAATGGGTGCACCACACCTAGGCTATTTCTTACTGCAGGACCAATCCCCTCACCTTTTTCCCTTTCGCCACCCACTTCCTAGGGTCTGCCCTGGCCAGAAGACACTGCCAAACCCTCTCATTGCAGAGAGGGGGTAGCAGGAAACAAGAATGTCTACTTCCATCCTAACTACCCCATCGGCTCTGCTTCCTGGATTTCAATCAAGGAAGAATGGGCTTTGTTTTGTTTTGATTTAGGTTTCTTTTATTTTCTTCTTTCTGTAGGCTAGGAATAGAGCCCAGGGCCTTGTGAGTGCTCTACCACTGAACTCTATCCCTAACCAGGCTGCATTTTAAAGCACCCGCTACTTTCAGACAGATGGAGAATATTTTCGTGACTAGTTGGTAGAAAAGGATAGTTTGTCTCTCTGCCACTTAACCCGTGTTGTTTTCCACCTCAGCATTCATTACATCACCTGATAGTATTTATTGGCGATATTTTCCCAGACCCAGCAGCCCAAGCTCCAGGACAGCAGGGATCTGTTTTGTCTACTACACTCACCTGAATGAGACTCCCAGAGTCCCACAGCCTGCCACATGATGGGAACCCATAAACGATGGCTTTGAGTTTCCCAGATAGAACTACGTGATAGGCACAGAGGATGAAAGATCTACCATTAGCTTGGATCAAGCAGTCCATTGCCAGGACTGCACTCATTTACAGCTCTCCATTCCTCTAAGCATCACATCCCTGAAACCCATATCACCAAGGGAACACCCACTATTTCCTACTTTGTGGACCACATAGTTCCCAATTCTGCACTGTACGGCTTTAGAAGTGATACCCCTAAGCAGCCACACCTAGAAAGTCAGTTAGATGCTGCTGGGATCACAAAATAGGAGGTCTCACCTCTTGTCATCAAAAATATCAAGTAGTTTAAAGAATCAACTGACAATCTACACCATTGGCGCTACCTAGCAGTGAGTGACAGCTTTAACCAAGTAACTAAGAGTGGGATTGAAGTGTGAGCGAGGTCAGAGGTTATGACTTTGTGCTTTGATTGGAGAAGTGGTTGGAAGATATAAGACCCTTACAGGTTGGATATGGACCCTTACATTAGGAAAGAGGAGGGCATTGTAGATGAAAGCCCAATTGAAAAATAAGTAGACAAAAGTATTGGGGGCCAACTGAAAAATAAATCCGTGTTGAGGCCTCAAACTGAGGAAGAGCAGAAAAGAAACTCTGGGAATAGAACCTGTGGGCAGACTGCAGATGACATACAGGGTCTAGAAGGGCACAGACGATGTCTAAGCAAGAATGATGAGCATTCATCAGTGATGGACAAAGTAGCAGGAGACAGAAGCGAGCTGGCTGTACAGAGATCCTCTGTGCAGTCTAGATGCAAGCCAGTAAGTGCATGGCTTGAGTGAAGAACGAAAAAATACTTAGACCTGAAAAACATCCCAGAAGGAAATGGTAAGACTGTCTTCTGAGAGAGGGAAACTGGTTGTGTGGGTTATAAGTGGGAGAGAATTAGTTACCTGAGGTTTAAAGCAGACTAGGCTGAGACAGAAACAACACAGTGATGGCCAGCAGTTAAGGGTACATACCACTCTCAGAGAGGACTCGAGTTCGGTTCCTAGCACCCTTGTTAGGTGGCTCAAAATGGCCTGTAAATCCAGTTTTAGGCAACCTGATACTTCTAGTCTACATGGGCGCTTGCAAGCATGTGACATATTTACACACACATATGCATGATTAAAAATAATTTTAAAAATGAGAACAATAGTTTGCCCAACATTTACATTCTGATAAGTACTATTAATGGCAAAAAGATTATTGACACAAATAAGAGATAAAAGAACAAGACTGACATTGAATCTCCCAAGTTCCTAACATGCCACAATGCTAATCTTACTTTACCCACTGGAGCCAGACTGGGAGATTTTAGTCTATGAAGAAACAGTCAAGAGTTCCCTAATGCCAAGATTCGGATAAATTCTTCTACCGCCATGACCTCATCTTGACCTACCCCTGAGCTGGAAGATACGTTTTCAAAAGAACACAAATTTGTATTGCCTAAGGGAAACACTGTGCCATATATAGCAGAGCCCATTATGATGAAGGTTTCAAATTTGGACTCCTGAGACAAACCCTGAGTTAATGCATTTTGCAGATACCACCACACAAAAGCCAAGTGTATGCTTATAACTCCCCCAAATAAGCAGGGACACTGTCAGCAGATAGAGGGGTTCAATAAATACTTGGTAGATGAGAAAGAAACCAATGGGAAGGGAAAGGATTAAGAGAACAAGACTAGGTGAATTGACAAGCGCTCAGTTTGCACCCACAGAAGGCAGAGGACAATCGATGGCCAAGGCTTTGAGGAACTCACCTTGCCTAACCCTTAACAGTGGCTCCCACATCAGCAGCAGTCGTAAGTTTATGATGGATGAATGCATCTAAACCTAATGGATCAGGTACCTCCTGAAGGCACCTATCCATCATGGAACCATGGACTTCTTCCTTTTCCGGACATTGAACCCTTCTCCTCTCAGGGACAAGTCAGACACCAGCAGCCACATCCGTGCTGGGCAAGTCTGTGGACTCAGTGCAGTTCTTTGGACTGATGATGGCTAAATGCTCCAAGGTGAGCCACAGTGAATCAGCTGGCATGGCTGACCTGTGGGCACACTCTGGCAGGTCTGAAGGCTTTTCCTGCCCACCAAAGGGACCAGGAGACAGAGGAAGCGTTTCCTTTGGAATAAATATGAAGCAGCTGAGTTCCCCACTCCATCCCAGCCATGTTGAGGTCTTTGGTTTCCATGAGCAACACCCTGATCATTCCATCCATTACTCATAACCATGTATAGCAACTAATGCATAAAAGAGCCTATAGAGAACTTATGTTACTCTATAAGACAGGAAAGCAAGAAAAGTGAGCCAGAAAGAGCGAACTGCTATTCACTTATAGTTCACTCTGATGTGTTCTAGACGTCTCTAGACGTCTCAGACATAGGGCTCAGTAGATTAGTGGTTCTCAATCTTCCTGACACTATTGCCCTTTATTACAGTTCATGATATGGTGACCCCCCCAACTGTAAAATTATTCCACTGCTACTCCATAAAGTATAATTTTGCTGCTGTTATGAATCACAATGTAAATATCTGATAAGCAGGACATCTGATATATGACCCCCCAAAGGGGTCATGACCCACAGGTTGAGAACCGATGCATTAGATGTTAACGCTCAGACCCAGAGATGCTAGATCCCAAGAAGAAAGTCTCCATGGCAACATTCCAGCTGCTTGTTTGAACGAACCCTTAAGTTGTTGGAAGGTAACTGAGAGATGAGACGTGATATCTGAACCAGTGATCATGGGTGAGGAAATGAGTGGGGAGAAGGAATGGGCAGAGGGGAGCCAGCTTAGCTACTGTAGACACACTAGTGACTCCAAGCTCCAAGGGCACTAGATAGACAGGGATACCCAACTAGCTGCTATAGCTTCTCCAGCTCGCCCTGCCCATCTGTAACTCTCCTCTCAGCTCTGGCTCCTCTGTCCATCTCCTTCCCCATGCTAGTGGGAGGTAGCCTGCCTCCACATATGGTGGGAGAGCATTCACTTCAGGGACCCACATGTCCCCTAGCGTTTCACTCGCATACAATATGTGGGTGATGGTAAGACTGTGCCGCTCACTAGTTAGGAAGCAGGACCACAGGCCTCCCCCTGCGACATAAGCAGCTAGAGAGGACGAGGACGGCTCACATCCGGCCATCTTAGAAACCAACTGCTTGGAAACCAGGCTTTAACAAAGTGAAAATTCCTAGTAAGATTTAACATTTCTCCCCAATACAAATTGGAATAGTAAATATCTTGCACCCATTTATTATTTTATTACTTAAGGTTATGTAGTATTATGATTAATATTAACATAATAAGCTAAGCAGATCCAGGCAGTTAAGGGCTTTTAAGTAAGGAATTAAATGCAAAATGGAAGTTAGCATAGCTAAAGTATTACTAAGTGTTTCACTGAGGTAAGGAATATGTTGGGGGGGGAGACCCTTCATTCCAAACTGCAGCATTTTCCCCTAACATAATCAGTCAACATGTCCACAGTTCCAAACAATGCCCAGGACTTACCTAGTAAGGCCACCCCTGTGATAAAGTCTTACCATCTCAAAGTAGAGATCTGGAGAAAGAATCAGCCTAGTCCTCCTTAGTCAAACTGTCTTATAGTCTGTAACTAGCTCTGAAAGTCTTGTGGAGGGAGAGGAAACAGAAGTAGAATCAGACCCGGCTTGGATGGTACAGAATTCATCTGGGTTTAGCATGGTGGTACATTCCTATGATCCAAAAGACTAGCGCAAGACTTGAGTTTAAAGCCAGCCTACACACTAAAAACAGAGAGATGACAAAAAAGAATCCATCTGGTATGTATTTTGAGGTCCCAAGGGGGAATATTTGAAACTCTTGGAACTTGCTGAGTGACAGGAACATAGGAGCCCTTACTCTTCATGGTGGGTGTGTTCATCCACTCTCAAATTTATGTTAAGAAGAGGGCCGGAGGTGGGCCTCTAGTTTTAGATGTATCTAGGCAATGCAACTAATGCCATCCACGTGATGAGAAGTTCAAGACTCTGAATCAGGTCTATCAGCCCAGCATCCCATAGTGTAATGCAGCCGGAGACTGAGCTCTACCACACAGTCAATGATCCCACTGAGAACATGGACATAGTGAAACCAAACAAGCAAAAGGAAACAAAAGCCACTCTGGATACCAAAGTTCAGGCTAATGACACAGGTTGGTGTTCATAATAATGTAGAGACAAGTGAACATATTACACCTCTAATTGTGGGTGCTCCCGAGTTACCCTTTATAATAAACTCATTACAAGTGTACTATGTTCCTGAAATCCCTGAAGGATCTCATGAAAACTTGTACTCTATATTCAATTGGTCAGAACTGATGGGAGTCTGGAGGCCTCAGTTCAGGCTGGTGTCACCAGGGAGTGCAGGCTTTGGTGTCTGTGTCTTCATCCTGTGACACTGACTTAATTCTGGCCAGTCATAACCGCGTTATAACCGTGAACTCGTTTTACCTTTGTGTGTGGAGGTGGATATGTATGGGAGTGTGTGTGTGTGTGTGTGTTATAGGTGCACACTTTGGAGTGGTGTGCACATGAGCACATAATGCAGAGGCAAGAAGTCAATATCAAGTCACTTCTTCATTCAATCTCCACTGTATCTTTTAGACAGAAACTTTGATTGGACCAGAAGCTTATCATTCAATTAGGTAACTAGCCAATGAGCTGCAGAAATGTTCCTGTCTCCACCCCTGAGTTCTGAGATTACAGAATCACACCTTGTGACTTGTGGCTTTTCTTTGGGAACTAGTGATCCAATTCCAGGTCCTGATTCTCATTTAGCAAGCCTTTTAGCAGCTGAGCCATCACCCCAGCCCCCTACAATTATGAACTCTTGAATAATAAACTCACAAGCGAAACCTTAATAATCACAAAACACCTTAGAGCACAGGAAACACAGGACTAACAGCCAGATTTGCAGGAACTTGAGTCCTGGTCCCCTTTCATGGGCTCATGCTACCCTTGTGAGCCTAGCTAAGCAGCTGCCTGCTGAGCCCTGGTTTCCTCATCCACAAAATTGAAATTGATTATAGAAATCAAAGGTTGACAACTGTTTTTGAAAAGTGCAAGTCAGTAAATATTTTAAGCTTTGTGAGCCATGTGTGGCCTCTCGTATTCCTTCTCCTCCTTCCACATCCTTTTCTCTTCCTTTGTTTTTGAGCACAAACGTCTTTAAATTTTTTCTTATTGTTTATTTCTTCAGAGTATCCCAAATGCCCTTGTGTTAAAGGCTTGGCCACCAGCAGCATTATTGGAAGGTGCTTTAACCTACTGGTGGGAAAGCCTAACGAAAGGGAGTTAAGTGGCTGGAAGGGATATGGGGATCCAGGTCTCTCCTACCCTGCCTTTCCCTTGAGTTCCTTCTTCCACCATGGGCTCCTTCCGTGATGCTTACTTACAGCCTTACTGCTGGACCAGAGTCCACAGGACCAAGCGACCACGAACTGAAATCTCTGAAAATGTAGGCCAAAATAACTTCTCCCTCCATTATTTACCCAGACATCTTGTCACGGTGCTGGAATGGGAACTGATACCCCTTTTACCTCACAGCTCAGCTTGCGCCTTCAAGCCACAGTTTGCTAAGCACTTACATTAGCAGATTTTTTTCAGTTAGATTCTACCCCAACTCCACCTCCAAGAAATAATAGCTTGAATACTACCGCACACACTTCTAGCAGAAGTGGCTATTTGGACTTTTATAATGAGGGATAAGAGATTGATATGTCTTTTCTCACTTGAAAAGCATAAAAAGGTGGCTCTCCCTGTGTCTCCAGGCACACTTCCCCTCTAGAGAAGCAGTCCCATGGCTGGTTACAGAGCTTTTTAATCAGAGGCATGCAGATGCACAAAAACACACACACCCCTCCTCAAAGTTTCAGGCTCAGCTCTGGCTTCCACACCATATTGACAAAGCTGTTTCGTGACTCTTGAGAACACAGGCGCATAGCAGCAGTTCTGGTGCCGGGGAGCACTGGGGCTGATGAGCTCTCCTAATCAAGCAGACACAATGGAAATGCTGGGCAAATTCAAAACGTGGTTATTTTTGCCTTGGCAGACACATTTCAGAGGCTTTTCAAGACCCCACTCTGCACAGACTGTTTCTCTCCAAATATAGCAGACGTGATCCACTCCTACCAAGAGTTCCAAAGCTCAGAGCACAAAGGGAAGATGACAGTGATGGGTCAGGACTTCTTATTTCTGTCAACACTTACTGGATTCTTTTCTTTTTTTCATGGGAACAAAGAAAATGCAGCAGAAATAATTGCCTGTGGACTGTTTATGACTTGAAATATTGTGGACGCTGGATTCACTCAGTTATTAAATACCTCCTACATGTGAGACATTCTGGTAGGTAGTGGGAGGAAGAAGCACAAGCTGAAGGCACAGCTTTTTGTAAACTTGACACAAACTGGAGTCACTAGGGAAGAGGGGACCTCAATCGAGGAACTGCTTCCATCAGATAGTCCTCTGAGCATGTCTGTGGGCCATTTCCTTGATTAATGACTGATGTGTGAGGTCCTAGTCTACTGTGGGCGGTGCCATTTTGGGGCACATGGGCCTGGGATGTACAAGAAAGTTAAGCAAGCCAGTAAACAGCGTTCTTCCATGGCTCTTGCTTCTGGTCCTACTTAAGTTCCTGCCTTGACTTCCCTCAGTGATAGACCTGGGCTGGGACATGAAAGCCAAAGAAACCTTTTCCTTTGGGTGTTCGTCATGTAAGAGAACCAAACAGTGACACCTTGGTTTTCAGTAAGACTTGCAGTACAGACTCCCACCCCCCAAACCAGTTCTGTGTCTCATTCTAACTCATCCTGTAAATTAAACGAAGATAAATGTGCATTTCTGGAAACGTATTCCATAGGTAAACCCAAACTTTAAAAAAAATCTATTTTTCATATCCTCAATTAAGAGGATTTTTTTTTATTACAGACTGGGTTAGCCAAGGATTAAGTACAAGTGTAGTCACTTTTTATAGCAATCCCCTCTGTTAGGTGAGATTCTCCACTGCTCCTGGGACCTCAAGTCTGGGATACAGGCATGTATCAGCTTTCAAGCCCACTGAGAATTTCACAGGGACAAATCATCACCTGTTGCTGATACAGAAGGCTGGGTCCAAGATATTCCTCTCTGCTTTAGATACCAGAGTCTACTAATGTTCAAGCCCCTTCCACAATGGCATAGCATTTGAACAACACCTACGCCCACCCTCTCACTTGCCTCCAGATCATGCATCACACCTGACACAGCCTAAACTGCATACGGACACTGTGCCATGCTTCCTGATTATCTGCCTGACAGTCATTGTTTTTAATATACATTTTTCTATCCATGGTTGGCTGAACCTTCAGATGTGGACTCTGCCAGGATAGAGCACCAACTCCAGTTTTTAGGTTTATCCCATGAGAAGAGCAAACTCCTTGCTGACACGCATGTCACCGTTTCAACCTCCCTTCACAGAAACATCACTCCATTTCTGTCTTCAACTTTTGAAACGTGCTCCGGGAGGCAGAGCTCATGGTCACACCAGTCATGTGCCTCCTCATGGGACACAGAAGACATCTAGTAGACAAGTTGAGGGCTCGAGCCAAGCAAACACAGGAACTTCACCTTCACCCTTAATTGGGAACAGGAAGATGCAACTCCTCAAATTCTATGCAGCTACTCTGACCGCCTCCCCTTCCCGAGACAGCATGTAACAGACAGCTGGGAAAATGAAAATGTCTGGTTGTTCAGCGCTTAAGCTATTGGGAAAGTTCATGTAAGCCACTTTCAGTGTGTCTGATGAACAATGCTATGGCTCCACTTCATTTCTCTTGTGTGACTCCTTTATATGATCCAGTGTGGATGCGGGGGAGGGACAGGGATATGGAGAAGAGCCTTCTGCCTCCTCTGGCCTACAGAATGATGACCCGTTCTTCCTTCTTGAATTCATATCTACAGCCTTTGCATCGTCTGCTTGGCTTTATCAAAGGCAGGAGTGTCCCCAAGTGGCTCTGCCCTACCCATGCAGACAGCAGCATTGGCCACCTCCTGAAGTCCTCTGCTCACAGCTTTGTTAAAGGGTCCCTAGGCTCAGCAGCTGTCCAGAAAGACCCTAAATATCCACTAGTCTGGCAGGTCAGGAGAGCAAATCCTGTTGATTCTCCCCCACACCAGAGAAAGAAACTGAGACACAACACCTGTGTTGTTCTCCTCCCCCACCCTTTAACTTCTCAAAGAGCAAAGGCAGAGGCGGCTTTTTCTGCACTCTCCTGATGCCATTCTCCAAGTGATGCCTAAAATCCCACTGAGGTGCCTCTCCTCCCATGTAGAAAATGCTGAGCTCTGAACTGTCCAAGCGCTTTGTACATATGCTAAATACTGGGAGATTCACAGGCGCTCAAAACCAAAGGTTACTATTCCGTGCCCCTGTGCTTCTTGACATGGCTTTTCTTCCCCGGGGAGATGGAGGCTCCAAGTGTGTGGAAGTCAGATGTCATGTACAAGGGAAAGGCATATTCGTTTTCTCAACTATCATTCAAGACACCCCAGCTTGCCATGTCGGCTCATCCTCACTGATCACAGGAGCCCAGTATCCGCTTTCATCAGTGATCTTAGTGCAACTTCAAAGTGTATGTAGTAGTCAGACATTAGCAAGTCAGTGGAGGCCAGCTCGTCGCCCCCATCCTCAGCGCCCTGGCAAAACACACTTCCCCCAGTATTCTGGATCTTCCCGACTTTCTTGCTGATTTGACATTTTGGGTATCACATTTTCTTCCCAGGCACAGAAGTGAGAATGCTTAAATATAGGAATATCTGTTAAGGCAAAGGCAGAAGGAGTGTCTGCCTCACAATATCCTCAGCCCATTCAGCACTGTCACATCAACCAGGTTTGCCATGTCACAGAGGGGCCACTTGTAATTACAACTCTAAAAAATGCATTGGGCATGGCAGCACAGGCTTGTGACCCCAGCACTCAGTAGGTGGAATTTTAGTACAAAGCCAGGCTAGGCTACACAGTGAGTCTGAGGATGGCCTGGACTACATAGAGAGACACGACCTCAGGAAAACAAAAATAAATGTGTCTTTTGTGGAGTCTACCATTATTCTAAGCATCCTATATTTCCTAACCCATCTACTCCCTTCAACAGTCAATACACTCACTATAGAGATCATTAACAATAAGGCAACCAGTAATGAACCAGCCAGCCAACATCCAAATTTAATTTCCTGATTTTTTATGAGAGTCAGTTTATGACTGCTTCAAGGAGTATCCTAAAATGACAATCAGGTTTATTATCAGCTGAATCTTTTATCATTCTGAGTTCTTGTCTGAAAATAAAAGTTTACTACTGAAGTCTATGCACTAAAGACCAAGGAAAAGAAAATGAGAGAGAGAGAGAGAGAGAGAGAGAGAGAGAGAGAGAGAGAAAGAAATTCCACAGGCTCACAGGCATCCAGGCTTAACCACCTAAAGCCCAAAAAGCCAACCCCCAACTGCTAGAGATTAGCTACCCTGGAGTCAGGAACACACAGAAGAAAACAGGATGTCAGGATGTGCAAAATACTGAAGACAAGCAGTTATCAATCCATTGGAAATTCTAGGCCTTCTGTGCATCAGTGCAGGAGTCAAAGTTGTCCCTGGGTACAGAAGAAAGGGACCTTGGACACCAGGAGTGGGAATACAGGCTTGCACAACTACTACAGGGACGGGTCTAGAATTTCTCAAAAACACTGAAACTAGGAACACCGTTGGATCCAGCGACATCACTTCTGAAGAAAGCAGACGCAAGCACACAACAGGGGCACCTGCAGGCTGAGGATTAGCACGGTGTGAGTCACAATCTCCAGGTTACAGAACCGGCCTAAGGGCTGTTCATAGCAGGATGGGCAAAGAAAATGTGATGCACATATACACAAGTGTATATGCACCCACCATAGTGTGACTCTGCAGAGCAGACTGAAGCCGTGCCATTAGGAGGAAAGTGGATGAGCATCGCCTTAAGGAAAATTAGCCAGGCTTAAACCGGCAAGTGTGTTTTCTCCCATATGTGGAGTCTGGGAAGAAAAGAAGGACATGAGAGTGGAAAAGAACTATTAGAATGGGGGCTTAAAGAGGGAATAGCGGCCATTGATCAAAGTACAACAGGTGCGGTGTATGCCACAATGAAACCCATAATTTTGTGCAAGTACTATACACTCTTAAAAATCCATTTTTTTTAAAAAAAGGCTCTTACATTTAAAGTTCTTCTAATCTGGTGTGGAAACATGAGGGCCAGAAAACTACACAACACTGAATACCGAGTGCCGCCCTCCGCCTGGAGTGCCTTTTCCTCACTCTGTGCTCTGTCTGCCTACAACCCACCAACAGGACACAGCTTAGGTTTTCTCTCCTCTGAGGTCGTATGTTCATAACCCAGGCTGGGTTAGATGCTCCTGCTCCAGGTGCAGCTAGTACAGTTCCAAGAAACCCCTTGTTACAGCTCGCACAACCACACCACTCACAGCCACGCGGTGTGTGCGGCAACACTCATGAAATGCTAGCAAGAGGCACTGCCAGGAATGAACGCCAGACAGTGGTCTCTTTGGCCACGGCCTGTCCTCACTCTTGAGAAGGTTCACAGCTCTACAATGCTCCCTTTGACTGTTATCCACTCTTGCCCTTTAACAGTGTTTCACTCTATTCTGTGAGAAATGCTTAGTGTCCACACAATTGTATCTCACACAAGGTCTTCCAGTGGGGATTGCAAGGACTGGGAAGCTGAGGGGGCACAGAAAAAGATCCCACTCAGCTGTAGTCAGACTCCCTTTGCCTTTCCATACCATGGACAGGTAAAGACTGCCTTTCCTTGGACCATGGGAGTCCATCGCTTCGCTCTTACATTATCCCATGATGTAGGCAACAGTCCTCCTTAGAGTCCTTGTCTGTCCAATTAGCACTTGTCCTAAGCCCTTTTGAGGTACTTTTCTATTATCAAGGTTAAATCCTGTGTGTATATTCCCAATAATTCTATTAATGTCTCATCTGCTTTAAATGATCTACACAGCCAAATCACATCAGACATTACCATCACTTTAGGTGAACAGCTTTGGGATTGGGTCTTGGAATTTTCATAGTAAAATGAGTTATTCCTATTATGATATCTTAATGGCAACCCTATTAGGCCTGGACCCTGTGCTTAACTGTTGTATTAATTCTATCTCCTTACCTGAACAGCCAGCTTACCCTCAGATGGTCCTATGGTGATCTAACTACATCTACCTGGGGTCGCCTTGATTATCCTCAGACATGAAAACTGGCAAGGATGGAGGCTCTAAACCCTTCTACGACCCTTATTATATAAGCCATATCAACTGGACACCATCTCCTACATGATTCAAAGTCCTCAACTCCTGAAGGAGGTTGTTGGATAATAACAGGCTTGTAGGTCACTGGGAATGGACCCTCTTCATAATCAGCAGCGTGAAAAGCAGGAATGGAAACCACAGGATTCTGTTTACTACTCAAAGCATAGGCTGTCTTGGTGGAGTTGCCAGGTTATGACAGCCAACTCTCTCCTGCCATAGAGTCACCACAGTTACGCCAGTCAACTCTCCGTCACTTTAACAAACACCGAGAAATACAATGATAAAATGAGCCGGGTGATGGTGGCACATGCCTTTAAT
>LOJH01006970.1:4403-31673 GCA_001685095.1 Ellobius talpinus | reverse complement strand
TTGTGCCTTCCTGTGTACCAAGACCCTGCTTCTCCCACGGTCTGAGTGGCTCCCTTGAGCCGGTCCGTGGCAGGTCATTGAGGAAATGACTGGGGGTACAGAGGGAGGAGTGTCTTCCTCAGAGCCGGGAAAGGCAGAGTTTCTTTACATTCTATGATAAAGAGACACTGTGGCTTCATCTTATTGAAGCCGAAATTTCTCTCTGGGGGTACTGAAGATTTATGGTCCATACATACATTTTCAACATCGCTGACAATAAACCTCAGTGCAGAGGTGGGTAACGGAGGTGGCACAAGGATGCTCTGCCACTAGCAACAGCCTGAATCTCAGTCCTGTTTAGGAAGCAGTACACTCAAGGGCTTTGACGTCATGATTTGTGCCAGTTACCACATCAGGAAACATACCTGGTAGAATGAATCTCTGGCGTCACGCTAAGCAAATCATTAAGTCAATATTTATTTCTTACTTTTTAATAAACTAAAACCAATTGCTCATTTCTGATGACTATCTATTGTGTCAATAAAAAAACACTAGGTTTGTTTGCATGTCAGCATCTCCCGCCACAATTTCCCTGGGCTTGTTACCTCTGTGACCCAGGGGAGTCTCTCATTAAAAGAACAAGAGCTGCTTTGAAAGCACATGTTCCTGTCATGCCCGGGTGGTGTGAAATACAATGGTGATGTCTTGAGTTATCAGGACACTGGATCCATTCACTACCCCGTTTTGTTCTTACTGAGGCAGGTCTACTCATCCACGAAGGAAATTAACCAGAGCTAGGAATAAAGCTATTTCCACATAGAGGGTTGCTTACATACACAGGAGATTGGCTCCAAAGCCAAAGATGAAGGATGAAGTTCCTTACCTAATAAAGCCTGGCATTTGCATATAACCTACACACATTCTCCTGTATTCTTTAAGTGCCCCCAGATGACTATGACTTATAATTCCAAATAGTATCTAAATGCAAATAGTTGCTACAGTGATTATTTAAGGAATGAGCTATTCACGTGTAGATGCATTGTTTTCCCCAAATAATTTCGTTCTGTGGTTGGTTTGACCTGTGGCTGTGGACACACTGTTATTGAGTGTGAACAGCCCCCCATAAGTTAGGCAGGGGAGGATCACAAACATCCACTACACACTCTAGGCACTAGCAAAGGGGCCTTGAGTGTGAAACCCAGGCAGTGTGTCTCACTACTGATACCCCAGGCTTAGCAGCAACTCTTGGTGGCCTGCTTCTACCATTTCAGCTAAATGACACCTCCCCAAGGGCAACGGATGGGGCAACAGTACAAGCAAGTTCTATTTAAACCCTCTGGCCAAATGCAGACTCAGTACAGAGCTGGACAAAAACATAGGTTATAAAAGGGAAAGAGGGAGCTTTCAGACTCTCCTTAGCATCCTTCTCTAGGACAAAAAGAGTCTAGAGGGAATCAAGAGAAAATCCAGGCCATTTCTAGGTGTCCAAGAAGACACCATTTGGACACACTGAACAGCAGTCTTCCCCTAGGATGCCCCAGCTTAGAGAATGATTTCCGGTTCTTTAGAATCTGGTCAGCATGTCAGCCTCTTTCCTATGTTATTCTGAAGAGACATCTCTTGCTAACTGACAAAAAGAAACACTTGGCCCAGGCTGAAGGAAGGGTGCTTAGAGACTTGGTTTTTCTGGAGGGGAGAGGTATCATTTCTGCTACTCAAGGCCTGCTCAGAAAGCAACTCAAAGGAACCAGCATTAGTAGTATGTGTTAGTGCTGAAGCCTGTGTGGGATTTTCATCTATCAGCTGGAACAGAGTCCTGGTAGAAGCATTGCTTTGTCGTGCAGCTTTCCTGGGCATCATTGTGTCCTTATCAAAGTCTTCAGATTGTAGCTGCATTAGAAGATAGGATGGGAAAGCTGAAAGCAGTAGCTACAAAGCCGTGAAGGTGGACTGTAGCCCAGGTATGACTGGTACCTTAGAAGGATGGGATCAGGACACAATAAGAGCTGTGGAAAACTATGTGAGGACCTTAGCAAGACAGATATTTAGAAACCAAGGATAGAGGCTTCTGATGAAACCAATGCCGCCCACCCTGTGATCACAGATTTCTAAGTTCTATCACTTGGCAGGAAAATGCATTTTTGTTGTGTAATCCACTCAGTCTGTGGTACTCTCTATGGCAGCTGCAGCAAGTGGAGATAGGCTCTAGCTGTGGCGTCAAGACGGCCATTTGACAGACATTTTTCAGACAGGAAGTCCCACCCTGGACAGTCACCAATTTAAGACCATTTAAACAGAATTCTAGTAATGAAATTCATAGGAGTTTTTGAGTCATTCACATATGCAAATAGGGGATTGAAGTTTTAAAAAAGCAGATTTCTAGCAACAAGAGAAAGGTGTATCGGAAATAATGTCTGTTAGTGTTTGAAGGACAAACTTAGGTTTACTATAGAAAGAGCAAAACCCCAAATTTGGCTATCTGAGCATGTGCTTGTGTGCACGTTCTATGCACATACAAGTGCAAAGACCAGAGCTTGAGGTCAGGTGTCTTCCTCAATGTTCTCCACTTTGTTTTTTGAGACAGGGTCTCTCCCTGAACCTGGAGCTTGTTGATTCCAGCAACCTCTCAGGTTCACCTTTCTCTCTTCCCCCAGTGTTGGCATCATAGGCATTCACTACTGTGTCTTTTTTGGAGGGGGATATTATAGATTCAAACACATGTCCTTATGCTTGTGAGGCAAACACTCTACTAGTATGTCTCCAGACCCAGAGTTACTGCTTGTCTTGAAAAACGTATTTATACTCTAGTCTGCAAAATATTCAGATCAAAAGACCACAGTTTCCTGGGTCTCACCCAACACACTGGTCTTTAGTCTATCCACATCAGCAAAACCAGGAAATTAAAACCCACAACAATCCCATGAGCTTCCCCGGGAACAAGCTGTGGAGATGCTAAAACCTGATGAAAGTGAGACTTCTGGCTCTCCTTCACTGGAGTTTACTAAATGATCCCTACCCTCGTATGATGGCTTGGTGCACTTTCTGAGTTTAGTGAGATGCTTAACACGGGCCTCTGACAGAAAGCAATACCCATTGTATGGGGGAGCCTGGACTATACTAAGTTTGGTGCTGTACCAATCTTTTTATTCGACTCATCTATAAAATGAGATGGGTTTGGCCACAGAGCTCTTTCAGCTCTAGAACACCTACACTATTAACTATCTAAAAGTTACACAGTGAGGCCTTAAGAGTTCTCTATCACCACAAGTGTTCTTTAAATTCATAGAAAGATGTCATTTGTAAATGTGTCCTCCCTTTTGCTCTTTCTTCCCCAGATCGGGAGCGGAAGGAGCTGCATTTGAACCCTGTATGTTTTGATGACATAAATTGACTTCTGTACTAAACATCCCTCCGTGGCTGGCCTGTAGGTAGAAAGACTATCTGTCTAGCACATGTCCAGTGTGGGGGCCTCATTGTACATCTTTCCTGTGTCAGTGTTTCACATTAATAGTAAGAGTCTTTACTAAAAGTTAGTAATGATTAATTAGCAAAATTATTTGTTATAAGCTGGTTCTACTCAAAGACCAGATTATTTTAGGGCCAAACAAAACAAACAAAAACCAGGAACGAATGTCTAAGTTTTAATATTTTTGTCAAAAAGCAAACACCTACCCTTCTTAATTTCTGACTTTTGATATTGTTTCTGTTATTTAAGGAAAAGCATACTTTGTTTCCCCTTAAAGTTGAGCATTATAATTACTCTTATTTTGGTTAATCTCAATATAAATTATAAGTTAAAGTAACAACATAAAATGTTAGTGAGTGTTCATTAAATACACAGTAACCTGGAATGGATGAAAACCACAGTGAGACATCAGCTGGAACCTGAGCACCATGGAGGAATACTGTTTTTCTTCCAGGTGGTCCCTAGGCCAATGTTCAGGACGCTTCCTTACCTGTATGTCTTTCCTTTCACTTGTCCTTGCAGACAAGCCTTCAGGTCTACCTACCTCCACCACGCCATGATGGATGGATGTGTACTGTTTCTTCTTCAGCATCACCAAGGTGATGACAATCACTGTTGCTATGACAACACCGCCCACCATGAGTCCAATGATGGCACCTTTGTTTGAACCCACATCTTCTGCAAAGAACACCTTGAAAACAAGCCAAGGAAAAGAACTGTAAGTGGAGGGGACACTGGAAGGAGTAAAGTTTCAGCAGACCCTCTGCTGTAGCTCAGTGTGAGATGGGTGAGGCGGTGGGTCCCTACCAATGAGCAAAGCATGGCTTCCCAGGTTCTGAGAAGTCAATTCCCCAGTACATCTCAAAACAGAAGTCTGCAGGAGTCTGAAATTCTTTGACAGATAAGTGTCTGGTAAAAACCACAGAGGTGCCCATCATAGTTGTGGACAATGGTGAGCACTTTCCTGCCCTTAGCTAGTTTTCAAACCTGTATGTTCTCTAAATAAATAAATACCCCGAAACAAGGAGGTGATCAGAGGGACAAGGACAGCCCAGTTGCCTACTTCATAATGCAATAACTCAGTCACATTCAGTTAGCCATGAAATGCACTCTGTACTTTAAAAGTGCCATGTTTCCAAAGGGAAGCAATAGGCAAAGAGGATCTCAGAGTTACAAACAGCGCATACTGTATTATGTTGTCTCTAGAAACCGAATTGACTGCTTTACTCTGGTCGTTTATATTAAACACAAGAAGAATTCTGACACTATCACAAAGAAGAAATTTATTCACTGTGATAAATCCTTATATATATATATGTTTGTATATATATGTATGTATTCTCTATGCTCCTTACAAAAGCAAACCATTATTTTTTCAGCTTTGTCTACTTATGTGGAATAACAGATACAGACCTCACTTTAATCATCTTGTTATGTAAGAGATGATCTTATGGTAGATAAAAAAAAGCGGTGGGGAGGGGGAAGGACTATTCCTAACCATACACCACATTCATTATGTAAGTCAGTGAAAACAGCTCCCTAAATAATTCTTTCAACGCAGCTTCAAGACAGGCGAATGACCGATTTTCATGGCTAAATCTAT
The DNA here is from genome assembly GCA_001685095.1 of Ellobius talpinus. Classification (NCBI taxonomy): domain Eukaryota; kingdom Metazoa; phylum Chordata; class Mammalia; order Rodentia; family Cricetidae; genus Ellobius; species Ellobius talpinus. Next base: position 26,625 of record LOJH01006970.1, on the reverse strand, counting down.
CACGGTGGCAATTTGCAAAGATGAAGTAAATGAGAGCAGATAAAAAATTTCTAAGCGGATGTTACTCACGGTGCATCTGCAACAAAATTAGAAATGGTTCATAATTAGTCCCCTTGCTAGCTAAATATGCTAGCTCAACATATTTATTAAAGGAAATCATTAATTAGCTAATGATACTACAGTGAAGTAATCAGGAATAAATGTGAGTCTGGACATATCCCTATGTCTTTAAGGAAATACTGTAATTCTGTAATATTCACTGCACTAATTATAGTGCATTATCTTATCAGCTAGCACAGTAGAGGGAGCTGATGCCCCTAATTGCTGCCGCTGCCATTAGTCACTGTCGCATTACAGGAGTTCATGTAATTACTCAGAAGGGCGTCCATGATGTCAGCTCAGGAAAACGCGACTCTGCATTTGTCTTCAGCTCTCTGCTCCAGCGCCCAGTCCTTCAGCAGGTCCCCAGTTCTGTTCTTAAACCTTCCAGCTGCAGCCGGATCAGGAGCACTCCTGATTTCACAATACCCAACACAGCAATAAACTTGCCAGGAAAAACTACGCTATGGATGGCTAAAGCGTAGGTTTTTTTCTGGAGAAAAATTAATGCAAATCTCAATCCGAAGCCAGCTTTGGATTTGCTACAATAATTCAGAGATGAGAAGCCCAACAATAAAGGCTTTTTCTTTTGGAATTTCATACTAGGATCAATACACTTTATTTATAACCACTGGAAAGACATTTAGAATCCATAAAGGCGTCAGACTGCAGGCACACTTACTCCGTGGAACAGCAGTGCTGGAGTCTTTATCAAGCAGAACTCTGCAAGAATTTTATTATCATTTTTTGCTTCATCACTGAATGCATGAAAGAATTTTCTTCTTTACTTTCGCCCTTTATTATGATAACTGATAAACAGGGGAGGAACTCTAACAATCTGGGACTTGGTGCACTTGAAGTGCAAGGAAATTATATAATCCCTGTGTGCCTATGAAGAAGACTCTTGCTTTTCTATCCATCCCAGTTCTAACATTAGGAAGAAAAATGCCATTGTCTTAAAAGAAACCACCATCTTCCTTGCCCAAGGTTTTTGATGATGGGCACTATTGGGAAGATGAAGAGTCAGGGTCACCTCTTGCCTCCACCCACCCTAACAGGGCCCCCACTCCTTCCCCTTCTAAGACAAATGAAATCCTGGGAGGTGGGAAGAGTGGACGGGTTGGACAGATGACTGAGAAGTTCTACTTGCAGAAGGGAAGTTAAGCAAACAGCATAAAAAAGGTTCCAAAGAAACGTGTACTGGTTGCGTGTTTGAGACTCTGATTCTTCAAATAAAACTATAATAGATGGGGAATAGTTACGACCAGAAGGGTTTCAAAAATCTGGATTCTATAATTTCTGTATTTACGTAAGGAGATTATCTGATCTGGAGATCAGAACCAAAGTTAAACAAAATTCATTTATGTGTCCTAAACCCAGTTTATATGTAGGCTAAATAGAGTTTTAGAGGCTGCCTTTCAAAAGCTCACGGTGTTAAGTTTCTTGCTTGTGGTATCCTGCCAAGGGTCGGGAAGTAAGTTCTAGAGCTTTCAAGTTTGGATATTTGGATTAGACGTGTCCAGCCTGGAAAACCTATTTGCCTAGAAAGCATAGTGCACGGAAGTCTGTGACACTTTTAACTGCCCGCTGGGCTCAGCTGCTTCTGGTCAGAAAGAACTGCACACAGAGCTCCATTTACTTTTCTTCAGAACTTTGTGATGATCTAGGCAAACATTTTGGTTTTAGTTTTCCCTCCCAGGTTTGGCACAGGATGAGCCAAGTGTTCCCATGCCACTTGGGCAGACACACAGCTGTGGGGAGAGGAAAATCATTTTGCATACCAGTTTTTGATGGCGAACTTCAAATCCTGAATCATGTCCGAACTCTGCATCCATCTTCACTTCAGAAATCTCTTCTGTTTTGATATTTGTCAGCCCAGAACCTACATGAAACACAGAGTATGTAGGATAATCAGTTAGCAACACAACGAGACAAAGGCTGCTGAAATTTTCTTTCTAGGCCAGAACTTTTAGAAAAATAGATTAAGGAACTTCTTCAAGAAAAATGACATCTTAGATTTAAACCATTCACCATTGCCTATAAAGCAAAAAGTCTAAAGAAAGTTGAAAACAACACTCCCACGGCCAAACACATGCTGTAATTCTAAAGGGGAGGGAAGGAAGGAAAAACTTGGTGCTGGCTGGGATGTTGGGTTAAATTTGTACCTGAGAAATGTTGACTCTGTTTTAGTGGCCTATGGTTTATTATGTGTGCATTTCTATGGGCTGTCATTACTTCAGAGGAAAAAAAAAGACAACGCAAAGCTTTGAAAATGAACATTAATGACCTGGGAGAACAAAACTGTTACTTTGGAGTTTTGTTCTAATTACAGATAAATTATGTTCACATTTCTATGCACAGCAAGCACTGCTAGTCACAGGATCAGTTGACCTAAGCATTCTAACTCTCTAGTTATACACACCATATGGAATTGCTTCATCTGCTGACTGTACGGCAGTAGCGTACAACATATAAAATGCTTCTTTGGGACTAACAGAATTTATTACCTAATTCTTCCTTCTCTACACATGGATGCACAATTCTTGGACCAACTGTTACAGTATATCATGATTCAAATAATAATTCGAGGCTTAAAACTAAAATGTAAATATGTTTTAGAAGTTAAAGTGAAAAGATGTTTCATTTCTGTTTTGCATGTATATAATTCAGAAGAAGTCTATACACTTAGGAGTACCATTACATGTTTAGCATGTATATAGTTTGGAAGATGTTCTACACACTTAGGAGTACCGTTACAAAGAGATTAACAAAATGATAGAATGAGGAAATAAATCAATAGGAAAATATCTCTTGAGGGTCATAAAACTGGATTGTTAGGCCTGGAGAAGGTTGGGGATAGGGTATAATGGAACGGTAGCTTAATAAATCAAGTGAAGAGCCTGCTAATGTGTTTTCTTATTGTCTTTCAGAGTCTGCTTTCCCTGGAAACATTCCAGAAGGTGTTAAGTATCTGTGATAGTCACAATGTCCAGAAATCAGCATCACTATTGTTGTGGCTTGTGGGTAATGCTATATTCTAAAAGTTACAACATGCTGGCTTTTCAGATGTGAAAGAGAAGAAATCAGCCTCTTTGTCATGATGATGTAACAAAGGGGGTTGTGGGTGGGGAGCAGTATGCCAAAACTCACAGCCCTGCTTTGTTTTGGAGCGGCAAGAATGATTGTTCAAAAGCAAAGGCACAGGGCAATTCTGGGAAGGATATCTAAGTCTGGAAAGTGCAAAAAGGCAATTTGGTACAGTAGAGTCAAACGTGTGGTGGTTTCATAAAGTGTGGATATAGCGTTATCAAAACATATCAGCAATACAAGGAGGTATTAATCCAATATAAACAACATAGGAAGGTATTAATCCAATATGAACAACATGGGGAGGATTAATCCAGTGTAGACAACACGGGGAGGTATTAATCCAGTGTAGACAACACGGGGAGGTATTAATCCAGTGTAGACAACACGGGGAGGTATTAATCCAGTGTAGACAACACAGGGAGGTATTAATCTAGTGTAGACAACACGGGGAGGTATTAATCCAGTGTAGACAACATGGCGAGGTATTAATCCAGTGTAGACAACATACGGAGTTGTTAATGCAATGTAGGCATCATAGGAATGTATTACAAGGAATCTAAATACTTGGCAGACTCATTGCAAGCACAAAGTACAAATGGAGCCTACATAGCTCCTCAGACCTTTCAAGCAAGTACCATGTTCATAAACATGGCTTAGCAGATTCTTCCTCATGTCCAGTGAATATACTCTTTCTCTTTGGTGGCTATCTTCTTTAGGGTATGGGTCTTACAATGACCAGCTCCAGGACATTTTCCCCCTTTCCACTCCACGTGCCTTAAATCTTACACTCCCCTTTCTGGAAAGCTCCTTTCCAGGGAGTTCACTGGTAACGCAGCCTTATTTGCTCCTTGCTGCTCTCATCACAAACATCTTTGTGTGCCCTCATGTATCTCTCTCTGTCTTCTGTCATCCCATCTTCCTAAATATGCCAAGTGTGTTTTTCCCCCCATTATTTCAGGCTCCTGGGAGCTGGGACCTTATCGTTTACTCTTTCTGAGTCTCCACAGAATTTACTACATTGATCTCTCATGGACTAATACTGCTACGATGACTTTAGATAGCTTTCCCTGGCCTGTAGAATGTCATTAGCTCTTCTCTCAAAACAGATTACCTTTGCCTGCCAGTGTATGAAAGTGTCTTTTACATCTTAAAGTAAATAAAGTGAAAAATTAATTGGCTGGTGGCATGAGTGGGTGCCCAATTATTTTGACAATAACAAAGATATCCTTATACAATATAGGAATTTGATAAAAATCACTCAATATTACATTTTATGTTTATAGATGAAAAATACGCCATCCTTTAAAAATAAAACGAGTAGTGCCATTTAAACAAGTCTTGGAGATAAGACTAGCTTAAGCTAGTTTTAGTTGTGGCAAAAATTGTTCTGGCCCTGGCCTTGGGCTTCACCAGCTGGCAGAGCAGAATGGGAAAGCCAACTGTTGGCTCCCTGGAAATTAACTAACTGACATTAGCGCTAAGGAGGACATTAGGAGAGGCCAAACAGTGGACAGCTAATGATAATTCAAGGTGCCTTTAAAAGCACTCAGGCAAGAGGTTCTTCAGATCAATGGGTTCAGCTGTCAGTGTGTGACTCCACAGCATGAATCACAGTACGGGGTCATGATGATGCCACGAGAAGGTCTCTCAAACTCTACCTGTAATTATGGCTGGCCAAGCCAAGGCTAGAGACTTTATTGGCAAGAAGAGGGGCAGAGCCGTTTCTGATCTTGCTATGGATATATCTGAACCAGGAAACAAAGACTAACCTCCGTTTACTGATGTTCTCAAGGAAGGTTAACAATGTTCTTGACTATTTAATGGGATGTAGGGGTAAACCAAAAGTAAATATGGGAAGGTATGCGCTATTTGAAAAACAATCTAGAATATACAGACCTTCCAATTCACCAGTGTTCTTCTTTCTGATTCTCTTTGTTGACCACTATCATGGGGTGAGGCTGTACATGAGATACACGCATGTTCTACATCTCTCGTGGTGTGACATTATTCCTAAAATCAAGTTTAGCCTGAGGCTTAACATATAACAGTGGGTCAAAACACATTTCTTTTTCATCTTGGGAGACTGTGTGAAAAGAAGTGTCTATTTTGATAGTGAAGAAATTTGTAATATAAAAAACAATGGGCTCCTATGCAAAAATTATGCATATGCATCTGTTGTGCTATTTTAGAGACTGGCTGAGAGTAAGTATATATAATCCACAAAGGACAAAAAGTATTCCTGGATCTGGAGAAATACCAATTACGGCATTTTTAGGAAATTGTGTCTGTTTTAGTAACCAACAGAAGTCTGAGCCCACTCAAGGACCCCTATTAATACTAACCAAGAAAGAGAGGGGATGCCTGTAGCAAGAACTAATTCGCCACTGGAAGCCCTGTGCCTCCATCTTGGAAGACATTTATTAAAATCATATCCCCATTTATTAAAAAGAAAGAAATCAAGAGAGAGAACACCATATTTGAAAAGACTTGCTTTGAGTTTCGAAAGGAAAGCTCAGAAACAAAAGTAGATCACGTGGGAACTTGTGAAGTGAAGCTTTAGCAGAAGCAAAGAATTTGAAATCAAGTTTGGTGCCTATAGTCGTTTTAAAATCCGGTCTGCAACACGGGCAAGCCTGAAAGGCACGTTTGCTGAGGTGCTGAGCGGAGAGGCAGGTACCTGGTCGGGTGGTCAGTCCTCGGTCAGCAGCAGGGCGGGCATCGACAGGTTCGACTGGTGCCGGAAGCGAGAGACAGAGAGCAAACAAGACAAATCAAGATGGTTAAAGTCGTGGCTTCTGAACACAGAGCAGGGCAAAAGCGCGTGCAGTAAACAAGGTGCAAAAGGATCGGCTGGAAGAAGAACCTCCAGGGGTCAGTCCTGCTTATCAAGGATGGGAGGGGCACCAGTTCAAAAGGCTTAGCGCTGCCAGCGTGCCAACATGCTTCCTCGGTTTGTTCATAAAAGCACTCCCCAGGATGTGCACCAGCATCACAGAAGAAGGCTGGGGAGGGTGGAATTTCCTCTGCGCTAGGTTAGAGATAGTTTCCTGGCTTTTGATTAGAAAGAAAATAGATTATACCCAGCCCAGCAGTAAACATTAAAGATATCTCCTTCTACAACTGTCCAATCTTACCTTCTTTTCCAGTTAATTAACTACGAAAGGATTATTCGATGGCCAGAGGAAATGCAAATATGACTTTACCAGGAGAGCAAAGCCTCACCACGCAATGCGCGCCATTTAGTGAAACAAATTCCTTTTTAGGCTGAGGTTAGGAGAGGTAACCCACGGGCTCTCACTGTCTCTCTTCTGAAAGGGCAGGTTTCTTCTGCACAGATGACATTCAGCTGAATTGTGTGAAATGAGACCATTTCCTTTCATATTGGCTGAGAGTCACAATTATTCCTTTGTATGCATACTGGGACCGATCCAAAGAAAACAACAGTGGAGGTACAGCAATTCCCTGACCATGATTCTGCACCAGTCGGCATTCCCAGGGTGCTGTTCATTGTTAGAAAATACTTCCCTGAGCTGACACTGGTCTTTGAAGGAACAAGGAAGGGAGAGGGCAGTCAAGCCTTTAGGATTAACAAGTGGCTAAAGGGCAGAAGAATTCAAGGGAGGAGGAAGTACCCTGGGTCAGGATTGGCAAGTGTGAAAAAGAGAGAAATGTGAGCACCTGAGTGGAGGGAAGCCAAGGTGAGGTTCCTGAGGCCTTGGGAGCAGCAGTTTCAACTGTTCAGCTTCCAGAGGCTCACAGGCCAAGCAACCAGTGGAGACCACAAACCCAAATCCATCCTGAATGGCAGACATTGGCAAGAATAGTGGCAGGGAACAGACGGACCGTGAGCTGTCTTCATAATATGAGCAAATCGTATCTCTGAGCTCATTAAGAGACTCGGATACATCAAGAGGCGGAAGCGGTTCTGACTTTGCCCATGCAGAGACTGACAAGGTGGTGGATAGATAGAAAGAAGGGGGAGGGGAGTGATGAAACCCAGGCTCCACACCGACAAAGCGGGTGACTGGGTAAACAGTCACGAAAGCTGCTTCCTCTTACGGAAAAATAAAAACAATAACATCCGTCTTTCTATTGCAGTGAGGACCAGTAGTTGTCAAAATCTACGTGGAAAGTTCTCATGCTATGAGACGACATTTATTGAACGTCTGGTTATTTCAACAATGACATTTACAGTTTCCCTATAGCTCATTTCCCATCACGAATGCGTACTGCGACTTCACGATCCCTGTAAAATGCAGTTAGCTGAAAGGGGACAAACCTTTCTAACTGTCCTGAGGAGGAGAGGGCCTTGATGGCGCAGCAGCTGCTGGTGTGACCCTACGCTCACTCTGACAGCCACACCTTAGTAAAGGTGCCTTTGACTCAGGGAAATGACTGTGTCTGTGGCATAAAGGCAGGATGTAGAGACGGTGGTCTCATAATAATGCACAATTCCTGTGGCAATGACGACAACTTATTAGTGTATATAAAAACCTAAAAGACATTACTCTAAGGGCTATTCATTAAACCTGGATAAGAACATAATTCTGATAAATTTTCCTGATATAGAAAATTTAATTTTAGGATATTATGTATGATATGAAAATTGTTTGCTGTCTACTTATTTTTAGTGATTTGAGAATTTTGTTCATACATACAGAGTGCTTCGATCAACTCCAATTCCTCCTTCATCCCTCTGCCACTAGTCCCTCCCAATTTCAAGTGTTCTTTATTTTTTCCCACCCATGGATTTCACTCAGCACCGCTAAAATACATACTGATGGAGAGACAGCTACTGAACCTCGGGCCACATCTTTGATGAGAACCAATTGCCTGTGTCTTCCCAGCCATCAGTTGCCAATGTCCTCAGCCAGGGGTGGGACATCACGATCACCTCCTTGCTCCCTGCGGGGATTTAGTCTGGGTAGATTCTGTGCAGGTTCTTGCGCACCCTTTCAACTGCTGAGTTCATCTGTGCACTAACTGCCCTGCTGTGTCCTGAAAGCACCGCTTCATTCTACTCATCCACCCCTCAGCTCCTTCTTTGCTCCGGGTAAAATAACTAAATGACCAGGCATCCACTGATCTTGATTATTCTTGTTGAGACAAACAGTGCTTTTCTGGTAAGCATTTGAAGCAATGATAATAAGGGCATCAAGAACAATGAGAGGAAACCCTTTGAGAACTGTAGGTATTTTTAGTAGCTCAGGGTGTGCACATGTGAAAGAGAGGTGGGGAGAACAGGGGACATATCTCTGAGGGAAGGGAGCAGCAGGAGTATACTATTATGTTCCCTTATGTACTTATTAATTTGAAGGACGTTGTGCTTAGGTTCATGGTGAGCCATCGGGAGAAAGGATGACAAAGCCTTCCTAACAAGATCCTGAGCCCATTAGAAGTTATTTCTTTAGTATGTTCTAGGCACCTTTCAAAGAGCATTTCCATGTTACCCCACTCAATGCTCTCCTACTACCTTTAAGCAAGGAATGAAGATGCTAATGATCTCAGACTGGAAAATAGGTGGAGAGGCTCAGAAATGTGAACACTGTCACACAGCAGAACTGCAGTGGAATCTCAAAGCTGGTCATTAGAAATATGGGGTAAGTCTTGGCTACTACCCCAAGGGAGTGTAGACCCTAGCCTAAGGAAAGAGAAGCACTACTGCCATTTGGTGGGAGAGGATCCAGAATACTGAACACTGTACATAGGGCCATCACAACAGCCCACAATCTACATGGTTTTCTAAATTCCCACTGGATGTAAGGGGTTTACGATAATGTGAATTCGGAATCCACTCCAGTTTTATTTACGAATATGGCATTTCTGCATAGTTTTTTTAAACGTGTATGGTATGTGCATGTTATGAGTGGTGCACACACATGAGTGTGTAAGGGTGGGCACCTGTGCTTGCCCAGCAGAGGCCAGAGCAGGACTTAGTGCATTTTCCTCTAGCACCTTCTGCCTCATTGCCTCTTTGAGGCCCATTGAGACTGGGCCTCTCGCTGAGCCTGAAGCTGCCAGTTTTATGTAGGTTGGCTGACCAATGACCCCTTGGCATCCACTTGTGTCTGTCCCCAGTGCTGGAGTGATACGCATATGCTGCCATGACTGGATTTTTATGAGTGCTGGAGATTCAAACCCAGGACCTCATGTTTGTAGAGCAAGTGTTCTTACCCACTGAGCCATCCCACCCCAGCCCCTGCAGCTCTGAACGGGTGCTACTGGGTAAGTAGAGCGAAGATTGTGTTATTTGTGACACTGTTTTCCCAGGAAGACCTTGCAGGTTTGTTTTATTTGAAGATGAACTGTTGTGGGCTGGGAGTTAAGGTGGACACATACTTAGCCTACACGAATCCTGGGTTCACCCCTCAGACTATCAAAACCAAATAAACCAAGAATGCATTAATTGTTGGAAAGGCTTTTGAAAATATCTGCTCGAGTGAGGTATTGGGACTCACACCTCAAGACTCGCAGGACATAAGGACTGTTGTCTCCTGGGACATTATGCTGCCGCTGACGGAATAGATGGCCTCGCATATGATGGATGAGCCCTTGCATTATTAACTATATTCCCAGCCTCTTCTGTTTCTGGTGTATGAAGTCCTGCTGTTAACCATTAGCAGGAGTGTGCATGTGTATGTACGTGTGCACACATATCCACATGCTTGCACACACGTGTGGAGGCCAGAGATCAACCCTAGGTGTCATTCCTCAGAAGCCATCCACTTTGAATTTTATGACAGGATCTCCTATTGGCCAAGACCTTACCAAGCAGGCTAGGCTGACCTATCACTATGCTTCAGGGATCGACTTCTCCTAACCTTCTCAGAGCCACCATGCCTAGCTTTTCACTTTGGTACCGGGATTGAACACAGGTCCCCATGCTCACAAGGCAAAACTGTTCACTGACTAAGATATCTCCCAAGCCCCAAGAGCAGATCTTTAACAAGAATGTGTGCTTTAGACGAAACTTAGGCAATATAGCCCTGAATGTCGGATATACATCTAGAGGCACCTAAATAAGGCCTTGCACGAACATCTTGGCAATACTCAAAAGAGACCCTCTCTCTCTCTCTTTGTGTGTGTGTGCGTGTGTGTCCATGTGTGGCATGTCTATACATGGACACATGTGCACATTGTTTCCTAAGGCTCATGCCATAGTGTGTGCTATCACCATTAAGGAAAGAGACAATCTAGTGTGCAGTGACCTTATAAAACAAGACTGTACATTTTCATACACACATACACCTCATCAGAGTTTACACATGGGCAACAATGACTTTTAAGGCCCTAAGTGTATCTACTTATATAACACTACACATATGAAGTTACCCAGGTCTTTGAAAGTCAAATGACCTATTTATTTGTTTTGGTAGGGTAATGTTAAGAAATGGGAAAGTCAATTACTTATACACGATAAATAACATTGTTGTCATATCTGATAGTATCTAGTCTGATTATGGTTATAAGCTCCCTTTTATTTTTGAGATTAAAGAAACAAATTGGGTTGTTATACAGTGAAAAAAAAATAACACAAGGAATTCTACAGCCTACCTTTTAAAACTGTTGGCTCACCAGGAGCTCCTGAGGCAGAGGCAGGCAGAACTCTGTGAGCTCAAGCCAGCCTGGTCTACATAGTGAGTTCCAAGGCAGCCAGAGCTAAATACAGAGATCCTGTCTCAAAAACAAACAAAAACCCCAAACCAAAAATCAAACAAATGAACCAAAATCCAAACAAAGAAAACCTCCCATTAACTTGCTCAGTGTTTTTACACTGAGGAAAGTCAAACGTAAAATCCTGCTGCCTTCTTGGAAAATATTCTTAGTTTCAAGAAATCAAGGTGTTTGTGTGCATGCAATTAGTACTGAATAAGGAAAAATGGCAAACTATGAGAGGCTTTTTCCTAAACAGGTATTTTTGCTGAAGTTCCCGTGGAAGAGCTACATCACCTAGGTGTGCAAATTCTTTGATTGAGAAAAACTTAATTCCTTGAACTTTGGTAGGAAGAAACATTTAGCACAGGTTCCATAATTTTGACAGCTGCCTTGCATCGAAATTGCTTAGCAAACTGTTTAATTCAGAAGCAAGCTTCCTGGTTGTCTATTTCTGCATTTAGTGTAATCTGAACCTTCATGCAAAAATCAGTAGCCAAGGGAGATTATCTCAGTGTCTGTCTACTTCATTATACAGGCCCTGTCAAAGCTCTCTGATGGTCGCAGTGTGTGCCCTGCACTTTATCACCTGTTCATATAAAGGTGGGCTGATAGCCCCAAGTCAGAGGTCATGGTTTTATGGAAGCAGTAAAATATTTCTCGGTGAGAGCAATTTTTAAAAATTCTTTCTTGAGAATTTAAAAATTCTCAAATTCCAGCACATGGGAGGTAGAGGCAGGTGGATTTCTGGGAGTCCAAGGCTGTCTCTCTGCCCCTCTCTCACACACAGTGATATGTGGCATATCCTATGTGTTTTATTACATACTTTTATTTTGAGATGTGGTTTCCCTATGTTGCACTGGCTGATCTTGGGCAGTTGGGAGATGTGTGTCACTATGTATGTAAATCTACCAAGAGAAAGGGAAGATAAAAATAGGACTATCTGTGCTATTAAATACTTAATTACTTTGCAGTATTAAAAATTAAAGAATAATCCAAAATCATCTTTATGTAATAGATACATAGTAACAACTTAGCGTAGTTATTACTTTTTGTGTATGTGTGTGCATGTATGTGTGCAGGTGTGTATAGGTGGGCCCACATGTGTGTATGCAGATGGCAAATGTCTGTCTTGATTGCTGTCATTCCAATAAAAAGCACGGGCATATACCAGAAGGCTTCTGGCTCCAGGAAGGGACTCTTACCTTCATTTTCTGTATTGGCTGGCACGGAGTCCACCCCGAAAGGATGCCATGGCTGGAGGTCATCCAGGCTGAACTCCCCATTCACAGGAAGAAGCTCCACAGTGGTTTTTGTTTCAGTCAAAGATGGCATGAGAGCATCGTTTCCGTAACTGATTCTGGGTTCGCTGATCATGTTGGCCAAGACATCATCGGAGTAGTTCTGCTCTTTCTGAAGCAGCTCATCTAAACAAAACCAGTTGTGTCCTTGGTTAATGTATGGTCACAGAGGCTGCAGCTCCAGCAGCAATCCCTACTGAGTATATGCTATGTACGTTTGACAGGCTGTCATTTGGCACCACCTAACGTGTAAGTTACAGGTAGCAACTGTCCAGGTGGGGTTTGACTCCACGGAGAATGGCAATGGGCAGTTGTTATCCTGTTGGTGCTTCACATCTCCGGAGGTGAAGACCTTGACAGCTAACAGCCCCTTCCTTTTTATAGACTCCCCACGGATCCAATGATCATGAAGGAATCCACATCATGGAGCGCTAACACGAAGCACAGAAGCCAGGCAAGGTACAGGCCCTGGAGCAAGAACTATCCTTTATCCCCATCTTATGTGAACAAGTGGAGGGGTGGGGAAAGTGTTATATATGGGAAGCCTGCTCAATTCAGACATTAGCCTTAGCTTTGAAAATACCTGCCTTCCCTGAAAGCAGTAGGACTAAAAACACGCATGTTGTTCTTCAAGGTATAGGCCTGCGGATACGGAGCCTTGCTAATTCTCTGAGCGAATCTCCCATCTCTGCCTCTGAGCATCATGCATGTGGCCTGAGCTGAAAGCTCCTGCCCTTCTTGTCTGGAGTGTCTATCTTCCAAGGAATTCCATTGGCAATGCCCCCACCTTAAAAACTGAGCAGGGTGGGAGAAAATCAACCTTATGGACTATCATTGATTTATCCAAAGTCTGAGTCTTCCCATCATATCTTTCACCATATATATAAGGTTTATTGAGGGGCAAAGAAAAAATAGAACATAACTTTGTATGAGTGTAGCTGCTACCAAAGAAAAACGAAAAAACCCAAACAAGCCAACAACAAAAAACACCTCCTGAAACAGAAGATTTGTGATTCTCCTTTCATCTTACAAAAAGATCACCTGATCCTTTCTTTATAATTAGAAGAAAAACAGAGTCCTCTAGATCGCATATGGTATTAATATTTGGTTAACTTTAGTATGTCATTACTCAGTCATATCTGGGTCTAGAGTTTACTGAATGATATATTTCATGCCAATCACTACTTAATACCAACGATGAAGAAAAATCTGGACTTAAATTTGACTTGTTACATTTTACTATCATCCTTTAAATTCTCTTTTAAGTTGACAAAAAAGTCAATTTACTGGAAAAATTAAAATTCTGTTCAAATGTACCCATTAAAACAATTTGAAGGGACAGCATTAAAGTATGTGATTAATATCTTCCTGTAAAGTCAGTTTTATTACAAGAGATTATTTTAAATGATAGAATCCCAAGCAAATTAGTCCTTTTGAAGTCTAATTTGAGTTATAATATATACCTACTCAGTGTGGCACTGATCTAAAATTCAATATTTGATGCTTGCAATGACCTTTCCCACACAGATAAAAAGCCCTCATTAGATTTCCTTAGACTTGGTAAGACTTTTTCATGTCTTACCAAGTCACAGGCAACAGCCAATAATGTAGCCAAAGTCTGATTTCATAAATTAAATGAGCATTTATTTTCTATAAATCTTATGTTTGACTTATAACCCTGAAGCCAAGATAGTTTGGAATAATTATCGGTGCCTACATGTCCATTTTAAGGGAGCATTGCCAGCTAGGAGGGAGCTCTTGGCTGCTCCCCATCTCTAGGCATTTGCCATCACTCACTTCCTGAACTTGGAACTTTTTCAGTGACTTGCTGTTTCTCCACAATGTCTCTGGATAACTTTGCCTCTCAAGGAAAAAGCAGAGGGGAGAGGACAGAGGGAGAAGGAGAGAGAAAGAGAAACCTCCATGTCCTTAAGATTTTCTTCTTGTATATCTTTCTACTACTTTTCTCTGTGAAAACATCATCTATGCTTGAAAGCATAAGCATTTCCTACGTGTAGACAGAACTGAAATGCTATTTCTTCATGTCTGACTTTTTCCTCTCATTCTACATATTCCAAGAATTTGGAGGGTATATTACCTTGCCCCTCCTCCCCTACCCTGGGGTCTATGAACTTGGTTCTCCTCTTCTCCCTCCTGCCTCCCATTCCACATTTAGTGCACACAAAGTCTCAAACTCTCATCCGTGACTCAAACTTAACACTCTTGATGACATTTGAACTCCAATTCTGAATTCCTTTATTCACCCTCTTTTCTGTGGCCTCCCCAATTACTTTTTTGTTATGATCTGCTGCTGGCAAAAAGAATAACACATTTGCCTTGGTAATTGTAGCTGAAGACTTACTGCTTGCTTACATCTCAATGTCCTGCAGAATTTATGTATTGGAACTTATTCCCCACCGAAGTAACAGTACATGGGGTTGTGGGGGCTTGGGATGTGAGAAGGTGAAAGGAACTCATTGCTATGAATGGAGCAGGACTTGCTCTCTCTGGAGGGCACAGCAACAAGTCTCCACTTTGAATAGTGAAAGGTCAAGTTCTACTAGACCCTGAACCTTCCAGAATCTTCTCAGTCTTGTGTTTAGGACCCGGAAGAATGAATATTTATTTTTTATAAACTACCCAGGCACAGATACTGACGGTTGGTTTTTATTGTTGTTGTTATTGTTTTAGTTTAAGACAAGAGTCTTGTGTAGTCCAGAATGGTTTCAAACTCTATGTAGATGAGGATATAACCTTGAACTCATGATCCCCCACCTCCCAAATTTGGAGACTACAGGCATGGACCACCACATTCAGTTCAGGTATTGTTAAAGCAACACAAACCGACGGCTGTTCGCCTTACTCAACATCATTTGACCTTAGACCTTTTCCAGATACTCCCCCCCAAAGTCAATGGGTCCTCATTTATACAATGATGTACAATCTTGTATTGTAAAATCAATACAAGACGCTGGAGTCCTTTAGTGTTCCTAGCCCCCTGTATATCTTCATGTGGCTTACAACTTCTTTCTGTCTCCAGTACACCTACCTCTTGAGCTATGGTATTGAACAGTGTGGGCTATCATCAATGCAGTGTTTGTTTGCAGAGTAAATCAAACATAAGCAAGAACGCTTCCATCAGATAAGGCTGACTCACAACCACATTAGCCCTACACAGTGGGCACTGCCCCCCACCCTCACTCCAACAAGTATTTCTCAGACCAGGGTAGCTGGGGAGAGAGGAGACTTCACTTTGCTCCTGGCAGTGAAAAGGCAGCACTCACAATAGGGAAGTCTTCCATTTGGATACATGAGTGCGCACAGGGTCCTGGGAATTTCAGGCAGAGATAACTGCAGCAAACTTTTCTCATTTATCTTTTGAGCAGATGGCAAGATATTTCTTCCAAATGGGCACAAGACAAGGAGCAACACTGCTGTGAACACCCCTGGCTTTCACAAAATTCATGTGACAGGGATAAAGTGGTGGTTAGGAGCACTGGCTGCTTTTGCATAGGACCTGAGTTCAATTCCCAGCACCCATATTATTCATAATCATCCACACCTCCAATTCCAGGGATCTGATACCTTCTTCTGAACTCCACAGATACCAGGAACACGTGGTGCGAATACTCATATGCAGGCAAAACATTGAGACACACACAGATAAAACTAAATCCCTTCAAAACAAACAAGCAAAAACCCATTAGGAAACTCCTGCGAAAAGTTGAAATATTCAAGGAAAGTGACAATTTTAATTGAGAAAAAAGCACTTAGCCTTTGTGCATAAAGTAGCAGAAATCATTATTATCTTTATGTAACACAGGAAATTTAGAAATAACCACTTCTAGCTATATCATTTGTAACAAGGAACTCAGTACGATCTTGAGGGCAGGGAGCTGGATAAATTCGACAGAATTATCATTACCACTGTAGGGCTCTACTTTGTGATCATAAAATGTTCAAGACAGCCAGACTGCTCTGTGAATTAAGGGCTCCGGACTTTACCATTGGCAAATGCACTGGCACTGGGCAATTGTGCCTGTGACCAATAGGGCAGGGACCAATGTGACTGTCTCACTGCCCATTTTGAGCTTTGACTCTGTGGTGAGGCTAAACCACCAGAAGCCATCTTCTGCTTCTACGGATTATTCTTTTATCTGAATTAATTTACTATTTTATTACAGTGCTTTGATGGCCTGTATTGAGGATCGCGGAAGCTTTGATGTCTAAGCTTGCTAATGGCTGTATCAAGGTAAGAGACCACATTCATTTTCCCAAGACTCCTTTTCCCATTCTTCTGGAGAGCTACTTGTTATTGCCCAAAATTGCATCAGTTACTTCTGCAGTGAAGTATCTACTCTAATGCCCAAACACTCGAGTTTTGCAGGTTAAAGCATGAATATGTAATTGAGCCCAGTGATTGGCAGTATTTTACTTACAGTTTAAGCAATGAAGATAAATTCAAACACAAATATACAGTGAAATGCTTTGATGATCCATGTAGGCAAACTTAAAGTAAACAGGAAAGGGGGGCAGAGGAGGGGACAGGAGTGGGGGGGCGAGGCAGTGGATACCACCACTGTGGAAAACATTCAAGATATTTCAAAGAAAGCAGCATCAAAAGATTTGACACTCGCAGTGATTTCATCTTCAAATGACCTAAAACCTTAAAGCTTGGTTTTGTAGATGCAAAAGATGGTCATGATTACTCATTTTTAGGGAAACTGCTTCATGAATAAAAGGTCTGCAGGAGGAGGGAACACATGAACTCTACATAATCCACCTCATAGTCTCCTTGTAACTATTAAATGACCTATCAGCAACATATCTTACAAACATTTAAGGGCTACCTTGTAGGCTTTCAGAAAATAAAACTCATAGACATTGAGTCAACTGGCTCTCTCTCTCTACAAGCTTCACAATTACTGATAATTAATTACTGATTGCTGTCTTCTGTACACATTGGACACACTTGGGAGGATTTTTTTTTCTTCCTAGGTGAGGAGGTTATCTTAGCCTTTAGCCCTGACAAGGCCACTAAAGGCCTAGCTTGGAGACCACTGAACAACTGAGTCCTCGGCCTTGGCACCCTTTTCTTTAGGACTGAACCTTTACTGATACTATAACCTTTCAATTTTGAGTCTTTGAATCCTAGTGGGAAAAAAAAAACCCACTAACCTCCAACCTCTATCAAAATGGGAATTTCTTTTTAACTTTGTGGAATGGGATTCTTGTATAACCAATTTTTACCATGTAAATAGATACTTATCCATCTGCCTGCAGCTCTGCACACCACACTGGGCCCCGCCCTCCGCCTCCAGGTGCACTGGAAGTTTCTGTGAAAGGGTTGTAATTTCTCCTCATCAAGAGGCTCCTCTATAAATCAGTCGTCATCCGTTCTAGGCATCTTGCCCACACCAGAACTATGAGACCAGATTTAATTTTCCAACCAGAGCTTGGGTATATCTGACTCCTGGCTCAGCCTGTTACTGTGATGCTGTCATTAATGTCTTTGTGGCCTCTGAAATTCCTTAAAGCCCCACTCTTTAGCCACAAGATTCCAGGTGCTTAGGCAACAGTCCTGTCATTTAAACTCAAGATCCTCAGGTGTCCTTCGGGGATCTTGTTGGAAACACAGAATTGTGGCATGTGTTGAAATCCATGCTTATAATCTCAGCACTTGAAAGGCTGAGATAGGCTTATTTGGGGTATACAGCAAGTTTGAGGATCTCCTGAGTTACATAGCAAGATTTTATCTCAAAGGGGAAGAGAAGAAATATACCTAGTTCCTCTTCCCCACCCCTAGATATAAGGAAGAAATTCTGCACATTGTGGTACTGTCATTTGTCATTTGTGGTGCTGTCCGAGAGGGCCAGATCCAGAGCCATATACAAGCATTACTACTTCACAAAAGACAGAGCAGTCTGCAAAACAGAATGTGAAAGCAAAGCACGGCTAAGAAGCACTACGGCCGAAAGTCCTGCACTCCAGAACATCGTAGAGAGTCTTTCTCTTCAAACCCAACAGTCAGCTGCCTTTAAACTGACATTCACGGCCACATTTCTGCACCAGGATGCCCCGGGAAAACTAAGAACAGCCACGACTTCTTCCTTTGCCTAATCGTTTATTGAGCAGGAAGGGGCAGTCCAGGGAAGTTTGGGGGAAGCAGGTTGTGTTGTGCAGTCTCAGAACAAGAACGCACACAGAAGAAGGCACCAGGCCACACTTCACTACTGGCTCCTCCCAGAAAGGAGGACTGAGCCTGGCTTGGCTTAGCTTGGCTCCATGGAGCAATAGCTGATAGGGGTGATGCCTTGGGGGACCTTGTGGTGTCTTTCTGTGATTACTGCATACGATTGTGATGCTCTGATGATGGACAAACCATAGCTATCTTCAATGCTGTGACACTTGAGCCCTGCCATAACACCTTAAAAAAAAGACACTATCCTATTGACACTGTCTATGTCTGTGGCCTTTATGACCACTCATTGGCTCATGGGGTAACCATAGCAACCCCCATTGAGAAAAGAATGCACAAACATCCATTCAGAGAAGGTTTAAAATGAACAAGTGAGGCATGCTATCACATACCTGTAATACTAGCTCTTTGGAAGGCTAAAGTTGGAGGATCTTAAGTTCGACGCCAATCTGGTTATATAGTGAGTTCCAAGCCAGCATTAGGGATGGAGTGAGATCATGTCTCAACACAAATAATAAATCAATAGATATAGAGATAGGTAGATAGATGTCAAGGGACAGAACTAATATTATATTAGCAACCTTTAGGAACCCAGTTCCTAAAGTGATCTTCTCATCAGTCCATGAAAATTTCCATGTTATTTGGAAAGGGATAGATTTAATTATTATTGTCTAGATTGTTTAGGTAGAGCGGCAATGCCAGGTGATAGTACTCATGTCTAAATTGAGGTTTGTTTTAGTTTAGAAGTTTCTTGGCCACAGAGTATTAAATGAGCATGTTGGGTCCACTTATGGCAGGGAACTGTGCCTAGAGAGGAGTCACACAAGGCTGTACATCACTTTTTAAACTATTCCTTATTGCAAGTGACATTTTCCTGCAATACCATTATCTGGTCTAAACGAAAGTTTCGGAAGAAGTGCCTTTCCCTTGAAGACAAGTTTCCTTGTGGTTTTCAAACTCCTACATCAAACAGCTCAATTCTATTAGACAGAAATCAAGATGAAAACACAGCCAGGCTCCTTGGCCTTGGAAAGGGGATTAAAAAGCTTCCTTTTTCACAATTATTGAAGGAACTTGTGCCAAGGTCCTGATCTTATTTCCAACCACTGCAGGGGGTCCTAATCCTCCTGGGATGTTAGCAACTGAAGGAGCTAACTGCAGAGTTTACATACTATAGTCATGGTCTTGAAAGAAAGTTTGTGGGTTGAAGTTCTAATTCTTATATATAATACATGAATGTATGGGCTTTAAAAATGAATGATAGAAAAGACTCTAGCTCTAAGGGGCCAAAATATGTTTAACTTACTTAAAAAATATTTTTTCAGGTGTGGTCACATACACACCTGTGAGTCCAGTACTTGGGAGGCTGAAGCTGAAGGATCAGGAGCTCAAGGTCAACCTGGGCTGTGTAGGAAGACATTATCTCATAGGTTTCAATCTTTATCAAGGTATGTGTCTTCCTCTGGTCGGTTTCTGGTGAAACAGCGTGGTTTGGCTCTGAACACAAACAGATGCATGACAGTTTCTACAAACAAATCCCAACATATGTGATTTTCACATAGTAACTATCATAGGACAATTCTTTTATACAACAGTCAAGAAATGGCTGTTTCTTCACATTCTAGGGGAAACACCAGCTGCCTTGGGTATTCGAGGGATGTGGTACCATTATGGCTAAGCTGAAGGCACTTCAGTGTAATTATTCTGTGCAATTCTCTCAATGCTGTTGCAGAAGCCCAACCTCTGTGACAAAGGCATATTTTCACTGTGGCTCTGCCAGAGTCTTGCAGGAAGGAAGCATAACAGCAACATTTCATTCGGTGCAAATAATAAAGGGGAAAGGAACGAGAGCAATTAGCCATGCCTTACATTTTAAATGTTTTCATCCTTACAAGCAGATTCTCTTGGCTATTCCTCCATTCTCATTTCCTTACTTAATTTTTATGGCTGTGGCCGAAGAGAATGTAATTTTGAGGTTACTGAGGCATTACCTGGAGCACAGGTTTATTAGGCTCCAGGACACACACACACACACACAAAGATGGACTCACGAGGAAGCAGCACTTAATTTTCAGTTTATTTCAGCGTTCTTTGGCATACTTGGTATCACTGTAAAATGGAAGATTCGTATATTTACAGCAGCGTCACCTATTAATCTGAAAAATGAATTATCAGTGGGGAGAGGAAAGTAGACTAAGATACGAGAAAAACTCAAATGACAGTTCTCACTCTCCTTGTACATTCCAGAGTCAGACAGTCAGACCATGGCGCCCAGAGTCTCCTGCTTCCTTCTCTGCTGCTGGAGGGTGTTCTGGGCATCAGTCCCTGGGGTTCTCTCCTCTCCACCTGAGCTCTGAGACAAGTGGCTAGGAAGAAAGTCATCCTCTTTCCTTCCAGAGAACACCAGGCCCTTGCATGTCTCCATAAAGATTTCTTTGAGGTGAGTGAGTCATATCCATAGCCCAGGAGTGACTCAGCTGCAGTGTGCATCCTCAGATACACAAGACACTGAAGGAGAAGGGAGACCATGTTGCAAAGGTCACAGCACTTCTGTCATAGCTGTGCAGCGACAGACAAATCTTCACTAGACGCTCTCACTGTGCTCTCCGTGATTACTGTCCCTTATAGCTGTGTCCTTGTGGAACTTACACAAATGTAGCTACCCAGTGGCCCCATCTCACAAGGGTTCTGCCTCAAACTTGAAAGAGAACTCTCTGCCTGACCTGCATAAAAACACGGCATATGAACAGAATAGGAATCACGAGGCTATACTGGGAAGAGAGCTCAGTAGAATGGATTCCAGTTGACGAGTGACTGGCAGACTGCTATGGTCAGGAGGAAGAAAAGAATGGCTCAGCAAAACTGGTGAGCCTGTGATAGAAAGAAAGATTTCAGCATCCAAAGACAATTTCATGGAGAAAGACTCAGAGATAGGTTGACAATTAGGTGGCTAGTGTGGAAAATGTGCCTAAATACACACACCATCACAATGGAGGATGGACTGCTTTCTCCACACACAAAACATCTCTGTATGCATGACAGCTCATTTGAAATGATAATTTATGCATATTTTAAGAACCCTAAACACATCCTTTATATTCTTCTGTACACTGGCCTGCTTGTCTTCAACACAATCTTGCTTTCCAGTGAGCAATCCTAGCTATGGCAATGGCCCTTTCTCTCCCACAGTAACTCACTCACAGTTTCCCTTAAGAGTGCCCAGGGAGGCTGCATGGAGACCTGGAATCATCTAGGAGATGGGCCTTCAGGCACACTGGAGAGGGATTAGATTAGGTTGGCTCCTAGGCACGCCTCTGAGGGATAGGTTAATGGAGGTAAGCATACCTACCCTAACTGTGGAAAGCATCATTCTCTGGGCTCAGCCCTCCACTGTCAGGAAGTCACTGCCCTAACCTGAGCATTCGGCAGCAGCTGCTTCCTTACTGTGCATGTGTATAACCGGCTACCTCAAGGTGTCTTGACCGCCTTGACTTGATAGACTGTGCCTTTGAATTGCAGGCCAAGACAAACCCTTTCTCCTTTAAGCTACTCTGGTCAGGGTATCTTATCACAGGAAGCAGAGAAGTAAGACAGAGAAATGGCATGTACTAAGTAAGCATTAAGGGTCTGGCAGGGGATGGGATATGTCTGTCTTCTGTAAGGCATTTGTGGGGCACAGAAGTGAGCAGTGGAAAGGACTCAGGCTTGTATTTCAGAACAAGGAATTTCTAACTACTTAACCTTAATTAGTGAGCTCATCCATTCATTCTTTAATTAGTTAAGGAGTTTAGTTATTCACCTGGCAAGCAATCTTATCATCTTCCAGACCTGATGTGGGATTCCCCTCTGTATGCTGTGAATACCATTGGTGAATAAAGAA
>LOJH01006969.1:7690-31673 GCA_001685095.1 Ellobius talpinus | reverse complement strand
CCTCCCTCCCCCCTCTCTCATATACACACACACTCACAGTCCTCACCAGTATGTCATACCTTCCAGGACAAAGGTAAGAGGCAGCCCAGCCTCTGACTCCTGGTCCACAAATGTCTGTCATTGCCAGTGCTGCCCATACAATCTGGCTAGAGCACTGTTAGTTCCTAGTAGATCTTGTCTGACCCACCAGCAGACCACCCCTCAGTTCCTCAGATGTGAGCTCTGCTACGGTGAGGCTGTTCTGTATTCACCCAGATATAGTGTGTTTTCACAGCCTCTAATGTCCATAGCCACCAGGAAGAATGGGCACACCAAGCTCTGCCCAAAGCAGGGCTTAGGTTCTGTGATATCACCTTACTACACTGGGGGTAGGAGGTGGCCAAGGGAGCTGTAGGTAATTCTAGCTGAGACCAGAGGGAGAACAACATGCCAGGCAGAGCTGGTAGTGTTGTCCACAGGCTGGTGGAGGCGGTGAGGGTCTCACATGAGACAGAGAAAGGGATGGGGCTCCGTTCTTATCCTGTCTGATCCCAGTGACAGGTAGCAGTTACAGCAGGTTCTGAGTCTCAGTGTTATGTGACTGGGCCTGCCACATTTTGCGGCTGCTGTTGGGAGGTGCCTTCAGGGATCAGGATGTGAACATACAGACATGAGCTGTGACAATCCCATGTTGTGAGGAGATAGTAAGGACAAGAGTGGGGGCTCAGATCAAGAAGGGCCGAATTGGAGAGAGTATCTGTGGGGACAATGAAAGAATGAGGGCTGACTCCCCAGATCCTGGGAGAGCATTGGTGCTGTTGGGAGACGCAGAAAGAACCCTGACAGAAGAAACCATCATCAGTACAAGCTGTGTAAAATGTTCCAACTGGTAAATGAGAAAGAGGTCAGAGCTGTTGACAGTTGTTACAGTTTGGGTTGTCACAAAAGCCAAGTCAGGCTGGGTTTACCAGGCAGAGAGAATGGCATCAGAAGTGAACGGATTACAGGAGCCAAGGTGGGGGCCAATTTGAGGAAGTACTGGAGAAAATACTGAAACCATGGAGAAAATCCCAAAGAGACATTTAACTTCACCTGCATCACGTGCAGAATTGGGAAGTGGACAGTGGATAGGAAGTCAGCAGTGGGTTAAAGTTGTAGCCATGGAGGTGGCCGGCAGCTATGACAGCCCTGTCTCAGTGGACAGAGTTGGTGGGGGCAGCATAGCAGGAGCCACACTCTGAGGGGTTGCAGACAGCAGGCGAGAGCCATGCGGATGAGGGTATGCAAGCTCTTCACCAGCTGAGTCCAGCCTGCAGTTGTGCTGCCTCCTGTGCTGTGCCCACTCATCCCTGTGACCACAGCACACCTGGCAAGAAATTACAGGAAAGGAAGCTACAGCCTGTCATGTGATTGGGAGGGGGTCCTCTGCCAAACCAGCTGTTTGTTCATGTCTCCATGGATCAGGGCACACAGACAGCACAGGAAATGGGGCTGAGCTTTAAACCTCAAGGCTTATCCCACCAGAGATCCACTTCCTCTACCTAGGCCCCACCTATGGGAGGTTTCACACTCACCTGAAACAGCTCCACCTGCTGGAGACCAGCTGTTCAAACACATGAGCCTGTGGGGGACATTTTACATCCAAACCACAACACAGTTGTCTTCTGCTGCCTGTAACTCAATCCTTTTTTGTCTTTACATGGAATCGGTATGTTTCTGTACCCTGTTCTCTCTGCTTCTGTTTGATACCTAGGTTTTTTCTTCCCCTATCAGAACATCTCTGAGATCACAGGCCTCTTTTCCAGGACTCTGGGATATGAATCAGCCATCTTCTTGGGTTGTACTGATGTTAAATACATAGCTTGCTGACATTCTGGTTAGTCATCATGTGACCATCAATGGTCATTTGCCCTGTAGAGAGCCCAGGAAGTCTCTCCAGTGGGTCAGATCAGTTGGTTTTTTTGTTTGTTTGTTTGTTTGTTTGTTTCTGGCTCTTCTGACTTGAATACATGCCAGTTTTTCTGACTTGAATACATGCCAGTTCTACCTGTGTGAGTTTAGCCTCTCTTCCTAATAACAATGAGAGCCAGTAGTTATCAAGGTCAGTCTGTCTTTGCAAAATGCCTAGAGATTGTAAGCTCAAAGCCAGCCCTGGGCCCAAGTTCCAGATCTTCTGATGATATCATCACACAATGACAGATCTGTCCTAGGGCCCCTGAAGCCATTCTCTGTACAAGACCAGTGTCCAACAGAACTGTATCCTTGTCCTGTCAACCCAGCTTGAGACATACAGTACTCACTCCACAAGTCACAGCTGAGGGACCTCGGTCTTGATATGACTATAGTACCTGCACACTCACCTGCCAGTGACCAGTGGAACCCTGTGAGTTGCTGCAATAGGTACCCTTAAGTAAGACCCTTGTTGACCTTCATGCAGGAGTGTGCCTCTTCTATCTCCGAAATTGGCTAACCCAACCAAGCTGGCCTAACAGTAGCAGAAAGGGTTATGGGGGCCAGTGCAACCTCCAGGCGTGGCCTGGGCTGTGGTGGCACTCAGTTGCCTTGTCTCTGCTTCTCACTCCATCAGCAGCAGTTCTTAACACATAACTTTTTTCTAATGTGCTCCAGACCTGAGCTGTGCTGCTAAAGTATTAGAAGAGGTATCTCTGTCCAAATGAACACCAGTTCTGAGAAACTCTGGATTTGCCACAGCTGCCAGCAACTTACCATGTTTTCCCTGACACTAGGAACAGCTCTAAAACATGTGACCGTGGGGACTGACTGCCTGAGCAGGTGTCTCTGAGAGTCCAGGACCATTGAGAAGTACTGGTGGCAGTCTGATTGAAATTTTCCCGTTTCTCTTTCTATAGACCCTAACTGGGCCAGTTTGAACTTGGGAGCCCTCATGTGCATCGAGTGCTCAGGGATCCACCGGAATCTTGGCACCCACCTCTCCAGGGTCCGATCTCTAGATCTTGATGACTGGCCCATGGAGCTGATCAAGGTGATGTCATCTATCGGGAATGAGTTGGCCAACAGCGTGTGGGAAGAGAGCAGCCAAGGACGGACAAAACCCTCATTGGACTCCACAAGGTAGGGATGCACAGGTGCTCCTCCAGCAGCTGCACCGCTGGGCATGACCTCAGGAATGGCTGCAGCGGTGACCCTGGCAATCTATAGGAATGCCGATTAGCCTAGTCTGGAAGCATCCGTATTTGAAATTAGTCTGGAGCAGACTGAATGATCCAAGCTCCTTAATTTTTTATGTTTATTTTTAGGCCTTGGGGATTCCTCTCCCCTCTTGGAAATGTATTACACTTCTAATCTTATGAATATATTACTTTAATTAATATATTTCTAATAGGCCCAGGCTGTGCTAACACTAATTATAAATTTTTGATTCTTTGGTTTTGTATTCTTTTGTACACCATTGCTAAGCATCTTGTGGCTAACCAACTTCCTCACCTGCCCCTACCAAAAAGTGAATTTATGATTAAGAAAATGTATTTTATTTTCTAAAATATACTTCTAACACATTTAATTAAGTACAGTTAAGCATAATGTATGGTGACTCCTCATTAATGCTAATTGTTATGCAGGATAAAAACACATTTATTTTTGAGGCCATTTAGTTTCCCATTTTTCATTTACAGCAATTATAAACCATTTTTGAGGATATGCATACATATTTAATTCCCCTAAGAGGTGGCTGAAATAGCCCATTTTTAAAAAAGTCCAATTCCATAGTAGCAGAGGGGTCAGCTCATCTCTAGTTGGTCTACCTGAGGACATACATCCAAGGTACTCAGGTGCTGGATGCTCTGTGTACCCCCCTCAGGCTATCCCCCCACATGGGCTTGAGACCTGCTTCTGTTGTGCTTCTCAAGGTAATGAGAAGAAGAGGCATTTGTCATGCTCAGTGTCTGAAGTATGTTTGTTTGTTTTCCTGGTGATGAGACAGTCGGAGCCCACGTGGCACATCCAGATTCTAGTGATCTCCTGAGACCTGCTGGCCGAGTGTGTTTCACTAACACTGCAAAATGAATGTGTGGCGCCCCCTCTGGTGCACATCAGGAGTGAAGCTGACATATGTTAATCCTCTTTGTGTTAGGCAGGGCCAGAAGGGGAACAGGAAGGGAGGGCCAGCAAGGTGCAATAGTGTGCTTAACACCCCATAGGTCTGCTGTGACAGCTCCTCATTGTATGAGTTAGTCTGGGTAGCACAGCTAGGAGTGAGTGCTTTTCTCACAAGTCAAAGATTTGCTACCTTTTATCTCTATCTCACTATTATCTTTCCTGATTTAACACTCACATAGAAGTCAGCTTGGCTCTTCATTCAATCCTAAAACATTTGCTTTGTGGTATTGCTTTTTTTCATAGTGTAGTTAAATTTCAATCTGAAAATGAAAAGACACTTGAAAGTTAAATTGTTTAATGTATGAAGAAAACATTGATATGAGTTAGAAATTAACTTTATGCATCTGACCTTTTAGGTTTAAAAGTAACAAACATATAGACTATGTTTAAAGCCATGAATTAAGAACATTTGCTGTTCGTGTAGAGCATAGAACAATTAGAAACTGATACGTGGTTGTCTTCATGTACCCAGCAGTGAGTGGCTACTGTATGGGCAATGGCCAGTTCTGACTGCTCTTTGCCCTGAGCTCTGGGGCTATAGCTTTCTGTTCTGCCCAGCACTACCCAGTAACAGCTTAGAGACAGGTGGGAGGAGTCATTTGCCTCACAAATAGGGTGACTGCAGTTGGACCTCTTGCCTTTGGTCAAGTTTCAAGAGCCCTTCTGAGTCAGGACTCCTCCCCAAGGCTGCAGTGATGTGGTGTGATGACTGTGGCATCTCCTGATGGACTTTGGAATTTCTGAATTTTCAGACAGGCATGAGATCTGGAGGCATATTTGTATCTTTGGTAAATTATCCCAGGAAATTCTTTTGTCTGGTTAAATTAATAAATATTTACCAAATACTCACAAGAAGAGAGAGGGGAGGAGATGAATAAAAGATGAGTATCATGACACGTGGGCCTTCTTGGGACCAACTGAGGATGCCAGTTCCTGGGAAGTTTACAACTGTGACTGATTTCCAAAAGAGGGGTGTGGGAGGATAGGGCAGCCTAGGCAAAGGCAGGAAGGTTCTGCCCCCAGCATGCATGTCCAGCAGCGTGCCTCCTGCAGGGCTGGACCTCCGCAGATTAAAGAAGCAAGAATGGGTTTGCTCTGGGAAGCTCTTGAGCCAGGGTGCCTGATATCAGCTGGATTAGGGTAGGATGAATAGTCTGTGTCTGACTTCATTCCATATCGTTCCTCAGAACACTGAAGTCACCAGCAGGGAGACTGGAAAGGACCAAGACAGACCAAGGCAAGGGCTACCTAGGTTTCTAGTGTTAGAGACATACTACAGCCCATACATAGTACAACCTACCTCTCACCT
The DNA here is from genome assembly GCA_001685095.1 of Ellobius talpinus. Lineage (NCBI taxonomy): Eukaryota > Metazoa > Chordata > Mammalia > Rodentia > Cricetidae > Ellobius > Ellobius talpinus. The sequence goes on along the minus strand of LOJH01006969.1, from coordinate 26,248 downwards.
TCACCATCCATCTCCCACCCTTTCCCCAAGGAGAAAGAAAACCCTGGAAGTCTGAGCTAGAGTCAGAATGGAATTCACTCCAAGGAAGTTGATATCTAGTCTAGGTACTGCCTATCCAAGATGCCTTACCCCATCCCAACCCTCAGGCCTCCCACCTTTTCCATGAGGAATTGAGGCCAGTTAGTAGAAGCATTGAGGGGCCAGAAACTAAGCCCCAAAAGAAATAGTTTCATAAATGTTGATGTTAGTTCAAGGAAAAAACCAAATGTGACTCTTTGAAACAAGGGCCCAAATGTTTTTCCGCAGAACTTGGATCGGTTTCAGCGTAATTAAGGAGATTCATTCTGACTGGAATGTAATTAAAAACCTGCTGGTCATATACAGACATATACACACACACACACATCCTTACATATACATACACACACTGCAACATACAAGCACACATGTACCCCAACACACAAACACATATATACAGGTATATATACCCAGTACATATATATACTCACACTTGTACACATAGACACATTCCAGCATATATACACACACATCTACACATCTCAACACACAAACACATATACATACATGTGTATAGACATGCTTACATGTGTGTATGTGTGTGTGTACACACACATACAACATATCTTTCTATAAAGAAGCAGCCAGTCCCCTGAAACAACCATGCATTGGCCTCAACCAGAACTGCGGGCAGGTTGGGAGAACAGGCGCCTCGCACAGCTGCCTGGCCTTCTGCCTGTTGTCCCCACACCCCTATTAGGGCAGCTCTGGATGGCCTATAATTGGTTCCAGCAATCCTCAGCTGCCCTGAAAACTGCCGTTCAAATTGAGCAGCATTGTGATCAATCGGAGCTGACGACAGCTGAAGCAGTATTGACTTCCCATTCCTAAACAGGGGGATCATTAGTCAGGGAAAGCATCTTTTAATTACTCCCAGGAAGCAAAAGAAAAAAATCTTTTTGGATGGATTCTGCAACAACTGCCATTTTTTTTCCAGTACATTCGATATTAAATTTATTGTCACAGGAGGGGAGAGGATGCCCTCCACCCCTCTGTAATGGGGGTTTGATTTGGAGAAAGAATTATGTTAGAGGGGAGATCGATGTGGTAACAATTAACTACATCTGGGCTGGAATCAGAGCTCCCCCACCCACACACACACATTGCTATTGATACCATTTAAGCACACACTTAAAATATTGATTGTATGTGGGGATGTCGAGATGGTCATAGAGGCAGCAACAGGGGACAGTTATCTGGAATTGGGGCTAAGAATGGGGACCCTCAGTGGGCATGTTTACGTGTCACGCTATGTAGTAGACAGTTGGAACAACTGAGTCTGGAACCACCAGGTGCTCAGGGCTCTGGGTTCCAATGTGAAGATTGACCCTTACTGGAGGAAGTGCCAAGATCACTGGCAACCCTTTGAAATGAAAGGAAAATAGCCTTTGGGGTAAAGACATTATGAGTCAGGTGTGCCATACACAACACACAACATGGTCACCTGGCAGCCAGGTGTCAGGTGTTCTTATTGCATCCACACCACCTGGCTCCTCCCGTGGATGAAATGAGGCTTGGTAGTCTGCAACATCAAAGCTGCTGCAGCAGACCCCTGTGATTCCTGTCCTCGTGGCTGTGTGTCCAGGGCTAGTCTGTACCATGCTTACCTGTCCCCTTCATTGCCGTGCCCTCTTCTGCAGAAGCTGGTTATGTCGGCTTCGGTGATGGTGATTTCCTACTGGAACAAGGCAGTCCACTGGGCAGAAGCCAGGCGGCTTGGTGGTATAGCTGTCCCCATTCGGCTGGCTTCTTATGTGTCTCCCTGATGGCATCTGGCCTGGGAGGGTCAGCAGAGACCATGTTATTTACATTTTAGTACAGGTAGCCTATTTATGTGGTACTTGGCACCTGCTGGCTTGGGCTGGGAAATCAAAGGAAGTTAGAATGCCAAACTGTGTTTTCAATTCCAGGAACAGCACATGAGAGAAACTCCTAGCACAGCCGAAATCACACATTACCACTTTGATGCCACTTGGAAGGGACATTGGCGGGTTTAATGCACATCCTCTTCCTGTTTTGAGCGTTCCCCTTCGGCACACACCCCCCCCTTTCATTATTTGTAACTTCATCTCTCTGCCTAAACTCCCTTCTTGTCTCTGGCCATCGATAGGAAGGTCAGGGCCCACATCAGAAACTTGCGTGGGAGAAGACTGGCCACACACTTCCAGACCCAACCAGTCTGCCCGGCAAGAGGAGTGCCACTTCTCTTTGATTCTGCAGGGCCACTTTCATCTTATTTATGTACACGGAGATATTGATAAAGGGGAAATGTATCCAAACTGAAAATAATTGGATCCCCGCAGCTGACTCTGAGATATTAAAAGCAGCCCCACTTGGCCATGTCTTTGTCTTGTTAGGTTTGATCATAAGATCACAATATAGTAATCTCAGGCTCAAATTTCTGGCATAAAGATGCACTGTTCTAAATGTGGCCTTGGGGACGTGACTGCCCACGCGGCCCCGGGATTGTCTCCTCTGATTATTTTTCAACAGTTCTTGGCCTGCTGGGGTCAATGGTTTTGTGTCTTTTGAGTGTTCTCTATGCTGGACACCTTTCTCTATTCTTTCTTTAAAAAAAAATGGGGAAGGGGAGAAGTAGGAGACAGAAAAAAGGCCTTTGCTGGGCTGACCAGAGTCCATCTGCAGTTGGGTGGCATCTGCTCCCCACATGTCACTTCCCTCATTAACAAGCAATTGAATTAATTAAATGCTACTCAGAACACGCATAACAAGCTACCGGCAGTGTCCAAATTAGCACTGATAATCAAGGATGATTCCCTTTATTATCTTGCTAAGTGGTGAGCACACTCTGCGCTCCCTGTCTGCCCTCATCTATTTACATACCCCCAGCTTCTGCCTTTGCACGAGGAGGTTATCTTACCTAGTTAATTTGCCACGATCACCAAGCATGGCGGATTGATGCCTGCCCGGCCACCACTGCCACAGTGCTTGTGTGGGGGAGCCCCCTCCCCGGCTGCCCTCCCCCAGCCCCAGCCTTTGTAGCTCAAGCTCCCTGATAAATTAAAGGCCACCCCTGTGGTCTCTCAAGTGAGTAATAGAGGCAGAAATTTCATTTTGCAACTGGCTGATTTAATGATCCGAAGGGTAATTAATGGCCTGATTATCTTAATGTTAAATATGTCCGGCAGCAATTACTGTGACCTCCCGCTTGTCAAGGTCCGGGCTGTGCTCTTCTTTCAATTAAGTTCTCTGGGGCTTAATGGCATGAATAAACTCCTCTGATTCTATCATCCTGGACGCAGAGGGTTCAGGGAGCTGGGGGCTCGTTTGGAGTTTTAATCAGCCTGTCTTCTTCTCTGGCGACCAGAGTTAACAGTTATAACAAGGGCAGCTTAACTTTCTTCTTTGCCCACGCAGATCCCCTCGCACGCATGCACACGCGCGCAGCTTTTATCTCGCTTATTTTGCCGTGTTTACTTCAGCGCTCTGAGGGAAAAAGCTGTCTGTGGAGGAAGCCACTGTGCTTCTGAGGCCTGCCTCTTCCAATATGAATTACCATGTGAACGCTGTGGTTTTTCTGTTTGACAGCCTTAATTAATTGGCAGGAGCCCCCCGAAAATGACAGTACCACTAATTGCAACTCAAAGTGAATTTCTGTCACCATGGCGTGCCTTTCGGCGGGCAAAGCCCAGCCCCAGCCACAGAGTAAGGCCACCCTCCCTGTTCCCTGTGTGTCCAACACAAGCCCCAGCAGCGGCAGTCTCCCGAGGAGTCATGGCTTTGCGGGCGCGCTATCTACTTGCAGGAGTGACATTTACTGCCAATAAAGTTTATACAGCCATGGCTCTACAAACCCAACAGCTGCTTGGGGACTTCTGCTTTTACTTAAGAAATTTAGCGACTTCTCTTAGCAGCTGAATTGGAATCTGACCGAGAGTGCCTTAACTCACGGTGCAGCCCTTCCTGTCTAGATGGGTCTCATTAGCACATTGCTAAATACACTTGAGTTTACTAGAGTGCTGGCCCCAGATCCCAAATATTCTACTATAAATATTAAGCCAATTAGGAAAATGTACAGATGAGGAGTACATTAGCACTGCTTTAAAAATAATATCTATAGATTACAATGACAAGAAATGGAGCACTTCCTCACACAAGCTGAGGCCAGGGAGCTTGGAGGGAATCCGAGCTCAGACAGGGAGCGTCCTGATTAAGCCCTAACAGACAGGCTCTCATCCTGAGAAGGGCGGTTTGGAGAAGAATCTTCCTGAGCTTAGCCATAAAGGGTCTCAGTTTGCAAAAGATGCCTGTACTCAGACTCGCCTTTGGACAGGGTGATGTTCAGGGTTGCTCATGCTGCCCGCTGCCTGGGAGCCTGTTTATTTATCTGATGGCTGTGGGAAGCCAGTGTGAGCTGGAAGCCAGCCTCCCTGCCAGAAAGCAGTCTTGGGGTGGAAACCTGTGTTGTTGACTCTGTGAAATGTATCCATGGAGACAGTTGAGGAGCTTGTGGATGTTCAGCTTTCTGATCATGCCTGGAGGATGTCTCTCGGTTCCTCAGCCTGGAAGGAACTGAAGGAAGGGAGTTCCTGAGCCTGGAAGAGTTTGTGAAGGAAGGGAACAGGAAGTTAACTGTTCTAGGTTGGAATTATATACCTTGAGCCAGCAGATGCTTTCTCTTGATTCTTGTGACATCTTCCAAAGGATCATGTCTTCCGATGCAGTTTTGTCGTTCCATGTGGGAAATGCTTCTCTCTCTGTCCCCCATCATGAAAGGGGAGGAGGGTGAGTATACCTGGTGTCCCCAGTGCCCTCTGTGCCTTTCCTTAGCATGGTGAGATTGTCCGTGTCTTGCAAATGAGGGCAAGGCAGGTGTGGGATTCTGGTGTCCTCTGCCTGGGATCACACGGATCCCATGAGCTGGACTATGTATGACTCCTGACACCGTCCTCACTCCTGCTGCACCTGTTCCTTCTTGGCTGCGTAGCTCGGGAAAGATCACATCCGCACAGCAGCAAGAGGAGCTACAGCATTAGCAGTGGCCAGCCCAGCTTGCACTCAGTTTCTCTGTCCTCAGCTGTCCTGTGTCTGGGTGTGGGCATTAGTGTAAGCTTTTTGACTATGAGAATATGTCCATAGTGTCTTCCCACTAGTAAACTGCCGAAGCCTCAGTCAGTAAAGACAGAAAGCACAGTGAGGTACCCTTTGTTTCCATTTGCTCTTGTATGGCCAGCTTAAATGCGTGCTCTGCTCAGGAGTCTTCATTCTCTGCAGCCGGTGCTGATATTAAATACTCATGCAGAAAATGGCACTGAGAACCCCGAACAGTTGGTCAGCCAACACAGGTGCTGGCCAAGCTCTCCAGATGCCTCCACCCTGTTCCCGATCCGGCCTCACTCTGCTTGTGTCCCTGACCCAACTTCTGGCTTCTGTGGATGCTGCCCTTCACCCATAGTTTTGTATCTGCATGATGAAATAAGGAGCTGGGCCAGAGGATTGGGAGCTCAGCATCATCTGTGATTCTGGTTTTCAAAGCGAGGGCATTTGATCCTTTGTAAAATGAAACTAGTCATTATACCCACCCACTTAATCATGTGGAGTTAATGCTAAAAGAAAATAATATTTATGAAATTTCCTAGGTCCCTTCTTATCTAGAAAGTACCCTGGGCTTTGTTCCTGGCTCCTCCATGCTGCTAGTAAGAGGGACAGGTGGCCTCTGAGTGCATGGAAAATGTTATCAGTGTTTGTTCTGTTCTGCATCTATATACTGGCTTATACAGTATCAATACCACCTAAAAACATACATCCTCAGGACCCACCCCCCAAGCCTATGCAACTGGCATCCCAGGGGTAAAATGCAGTGATGTGTGATTCTAAAACATGCTGGAGTCCAAGAAGTTTTTGTTTCCATAATCAAATGTTAGTGGCCCTGCCTGTGGACTTTCTGTCTGAGCCCAGAGCTCTAGAAAGCTTTGTGTACTTCTTGACCCAAGCCATCTGTCGTCCCTTGCCATATTTCATCTTGGCCTGGCATGTTCAAAATATCATCCCAGCAAGAGTTACAGCCACAGAGCATCCCTTTCTTCCTAGAAGAGCTTTCACACACTATGTTCAAGTGGTATTTTTCCCCAGGAATGCAAGGGTGGTTCAGCAAACACAAGCACACGCACACGTCTGTATACTTACTATACCACAGTAATCACCTCAGGAAATATAGCAAGTACTTGTGACAAAACCCAGTATTTTTTGTGATCCAAGCTCCCAGCAACCTTTATAAAAAGAGTAAAAGGGAAATTTCTGAATCTGTTGTAGAACATCTATGAAATACCAACGGGTCTCCTCATCCTTAAGTGGTAGGGTACTGGCAACTTTTACCTGAGCTTAAGAACAAGACAAAAATAACCCCACTTCTTTTCAGCATTGTGCTTGAAGTTCAAGCCAGGAAGTTTGTCAGGGGAAAGAGACCAGATGCATCCAGATGAGGAAAGAAAAAGTAAAACATCTCTACCTGCAGATGACATAATGTTTATGTTGACAGTCCTAAGGAATCACAAGACTCTGACAAGGAACAGACAGGTTCAGCAAGACTGAAAGACAGGAGATCATTGTTCAAAGCCCAATGGTATTTCTAAAACTAGCAATAAATAACCAAAATAAAAGTAAGGAAACAATTCCATTTACAAATAACACAGATAAAAACACATAAAAAAACTGAACCTGTGCACAGAAAACTTCAAAGGGTAATTATTAGAGATCAAAGGATCACTTGTCAGGATACAGGCTGTGGTTTGGAGAACATTAATATCATTTGGATGGGGGAACTAAATAGGTGTATGAATTCAACACGTCCTTCCCACAATCATAGCTGCCTTTTTTTACCTTTTCACCACAAAACAAAATGTACAAGCTGATAGAGAAATGTAATTGATCTAGACATGTGAGAGACTGTAAAACTAACCAAATAATTTTATCTAAAAAAAAATGTTATTCCAGAGTCCAAAAGACCAGTGTGAGCAAGAGTACATATCACTCAGAGATCCAGTGGTCCAGAAGCACCTGGAGCTTTTCTGATGAATGCTTTGCCATCATGACTTGCCTGCAGTCTCTCAAGGGCCCCGCAAGGGGAGCCACAGTGGTTACACACTGTTTTGTGTTATCTTGATGAAATTGTACATATCTGTTGAAAATTGGGTGATGAATACCCTGACAGGGAGATTGAGCTACCTGAAACCTAACCCATGATTCGGACCAGGCCTAACTTGGCTCGTGGACTTGTCACCAGAAGGTCCTCTGAGAGTCTGAGCACACTCCGCACACACCTGGAATTACAAGAGTGTGTGCTTCTCTTTCTCAGAACTCCCATCAGTTGTCGGCAAACACTGCTGAGGCCCAGCATGGTTCTAAGCAGTAAGAAGTAGCTTTGGGACCCTTACTGAGGGCCATGGTAGGAGCCCACAAAAAACTAACCTGTGTGGCTATAGAGCATCAGAATCTTCTCTCTAGCAGGTGGTTGTCTCAACATTAGTTACACTCCTATAGATGATAAAACACCATGACCTGGAACAGCTTAGAGAAGAATTGCTTGGGGTTTATGGTTCCAGAAGGGGTAAGAGTTCATCATGGCAGACAGCATAGCAGCAGACATGGCGGCAGGAACAGGAAGCTGTTCACATCCTTAAACATAAGTACGAAGAAATAGCAAACTGAAAATGAGATGAGACTTTTAACCTCAGAGTCCACCCCCAGTGATGTACTTCTTCCAGCAAAGCTACATCACCTAAACCTCCCCAAACAGTACCTCCAACTGGGGACCGAGTGCTCAAGTGCCCAGTACTATGGGAGGCATTTTTCATTAAAACCACCATAGTGTCCTTCAGCTAGTTTCCCAAGGACCTATAGGAACCTTGTAACCTTCCTAGGCAGGTGTGGAATGAATGAACTGAGAAAGGCAAGTGTATTTTCACTTTAGATTGCAAAAGTATAACTCTCTAAATAGTGATAAATGAAGGTAGGTAAGAGCACTCACACATTCTGCAGCAATCCAGAAGCGCATGGCAGATGCTCACCTAGTAGCTGAGAGATTGTTACTCTGTAATGGAATTCTGCCCCCAAAATGCAAACTGAATTTGGACCATGACACATGGTTTAGGTGACCCCTAAGTGACTCTGCAGAATATCTGTCTTGGAGAAGACTGTATAGAATATGGTGAATCCCAGAACAGGCCGTCATATCACCTGCACAAGCTACTACCTACTGTGTAATCCAAAGCTTGTTTAAAAGGCTTTTAGATGGGCCAGAGGGAAGGCTCAGCCGTCAGGAGCATCTGATTCTCTTCTAGAAGACCCGAGTTCAGTTCCCATTATCCATATCAGGTGACTTGAACTGCTCTCCAGGATCTGGGGGATTCTAGGAGAACCCCCTCCACAGTCACCGGAGAGCTGGAGGGGAGCCCATGGCACTGCTGTGGGTGAAGCTGCACCAAAGGGAAGACCTCAGAAAGTCAAAGTTACTCTTTGACCCCCAGGTCATTTTCTGCTCTCCATCATCCTTCATAGGCATCAGCCGTACTGTAACAGGAACCACACAGCCAAGATGCCACTGAGGCTTATGCCCTCCATGTCCAGTGAGCTCTATTGGCCCCTGAGATTCTCCTCTAGCATTCCCTCACAGGCCAGCAGAAAGCTTCATGCTGCAGCCAGAGACTGCAGCCGTTGACAGGGCAGGTGTGGTCACACTTTGCCTAAAAATCTGGCCTCTACCCTTAACTGACTGGGGAGCCAGTTCTGAACCCAGGTCCCCTCAGACACTATGGCTGGTATCCTCACCTAGCACCCTCCACATGTGTCCATCACAGAGGGGCCACATGGGAAAACAACTGTGATTCCAAAAGCCTTCAAAGAACCTGGAGCTAGCAGCATAGGAAGGCAGTAGAAAACCCCAGCCCCCAGCCCCTCCTTATCCTCTGGTGCTCTGTGCAAGTGCACCAGTGCAGGGGGAGCAGGTGCAGACGCGATCTTCACAGGCAGAAGGCACCTTTTGTACTCCACAAGGGCACATAGAGACCACCAGCTTCAGGACTACATTGCAGAGTCCCTGTGAACAATGCTCCCACTTGCAGTTTCAAAACTGTCACCCAAGGGGACTAAAGTGACACACACGGGGAGCACAACTCTGGATTCGATTTACATCAGTCAGACCTGATTTCGGCCAGTTCACAGTCAACCAGGTGATGTCTGAAGGTGGGCTCACAGGGAGGGCTAAGAATGCCTAGAAGAAGGAACAGTACTTTCCATGCATAGTTACAATGAAAGGCAAGGATGAAGGTCCAGTTGTTGCTGAAACAGCCTTTTAAAAACAAGACTCTGCTGGGCAGTGGTGGCACACACCTTTAATCCCAGCTCTTGGGAGGCAGAGGCAGGCAGATCTCTGTGAGTTCAAGGCCAGCCTGGTCTACAAAGAGAGTTCCAGGACTGGCTCCAAAGCTACACAGAGAAACCCTGTCTTGAAAAAACAAAAACAACAGGGTTCTTTGCTGATTGGCTCACAGTGAGTTACAGACCTCTGCTTTCTACGGGAAAGAAAGGCTGAGGATCCACAGTCCAGGGAGAGTTGTAGCACCTTTGAAATCTCATAATGCTGTACGTCATGTTCTTTATCTTTTTAGTTTTGTTTTTTGATTTTTTGAGACAGGGTTTCTCTGTGTATCTTTGACTATTCTGGAACTTATTCTGTAGGCAGGCTGGCCTCAAACTCACAGAGATCTACCCATCTCTGCCTCCCGAGTGCTGGGATTAAAGGCATGCACCACCATGCCCAACACATTCCTTATCTCTTGGGAAGTAACTTTTGCTACTTCCACTTTACTATATAAAGTTTGTAATAAGTGTGGCTTTCCCCTCAGAGATTCATCGGAGATTTCAGAAAGTGGCTCCATGGTGGCCAGCATGTGTCCATAGCGGTAGATACACTGTTAGCCCTGTAGGACGTGCCAACAGTGTAGCATAGGCATCTGAGCCCAGGATGCCAGGTATCCTCAGAAAATATCCTTAGCTCAGTTGACCCCATATTCTTCCAGGACTGACCACCATCCCCGCACAGATCTACTTGCTAAAATGTTACTCTGACCAGTCAGCCCTTGTGAATACACCAAGACTGTTACCTGAAATACCCAAATAGAATGCCATCCTTGTTGCTGAAATAAGTTGTGAGCACTGGATCACTGAGGGCAGCTTGAGTAATCTTTTAGTTTTGTTTTTGTTGGTAGTGTTTTTGTTTTTAAGATAGGGTTTTTCTATGTAGCCCTGGCTATCTTGGAACTCTCCTGTGTAGACAAGGCTGGCCTCAAACTCACAGAGAACCACCTGCTTCTGCTTCCTGTTTGCTAGGATTTAAGGTGTGTGCCATTGTGCCGGGCTCTATTTGACTGTTTAAAAACTTACATTGTGGGGGCTGGAAAGATAGCACAGTAATTAGGGGAGCATACTGCTCTTACAGAGGACCATGGTTCAATCCTCAGCCCCCACTGTGGTTGCCTCACAGCCGCCTGGAAACCCAGCCCTGTGGGGCCCAGTGTCCTCTTCTGGTCTGCATGGGCACCTGTATGCATATGTACATACCCTCACATAGACCTGCATAAACACATAATTTTAAAATTAATATAATTGAAATTTTGGTCAGTTTTGCATATGCATCGCCCACAGCTTAGGTGTGTTGTCAAGTCAGTTTCAACAGCTGCCTTCGTGTACCTGTTTATGCTCCTTCCCTCACACCTGGACCTTCCTTCATCTTTGTCTTCCCAGTTCAGGGCAGCTACAGATCTGGTGTTTATTAGCACAAATTAGTTTAGTTCCTCATAAAAATTCCTACGGATGGAATCATGTGGTGCCCATGTGTGTCAGTTCTCCTGTGGATATGATTCTTGAAACTGAGAAGGGAAGGGTCGTTCAGCTTACAGTTTGAAGGGCTACTGTCCATCATGGCAGGAAGACATGGCATTGGACAGCCTCACGGTGGCAGCATGCAGCAGCTTCCTGCACCAATCTTAGCAGATCAGGAAGCCGACTGGGGGGACCATTGCTTAGCTCTTTCTTCCCCTGCCATTTTGATTTAATTGAGGATGTCAGCCCAGGGTTGGTGCTACCCACTCACTTTCTGGAAACACCCTCAGATACACACAGAAAGTGTGCCTCACTGGTGCCCTAGGATCCAAGAGTGTCCAGTAGTTTTGCTTCTCCAGAGGGACCACATTGGATGAAGATGAATTGTCTTGAGCCCCACATTGTATACAGGGGTATCCAACCTGTGACTGGCAGTTTGCAGAACCACACACAGGTTTGGTTTTTTGTGATATTGTAGCACAGAGAGCCATCCTGGTTACAGGCAGAGCATGGGTTAGACACCCCTCAATGTTTTATGTGTGATGTGCATGCATGTAGAGGCCTGAGGGCAGCACCTCATGTCTTCCTTTTTGTTATCCTTTTTATGGAATTGTTTTACTTTTAATCACGTGTGCGCACCTATCTGTATGTCAGCATATACACATTTGTGCAAGTCTCTTACAAGGCCAAGGACACCAGATTCCCTGGAGCTGAAGTTACAGGCAGTTCTGAGCCATGAGACTTGGGTGCTGGGAATAGAACTTGGTTCCTCTGCAGGTGCTCCTAACTTCTGAGCATCTCACCAGCCTCCACTTTCTGTTTTTGAGACAACTTAAGACCTATAATTCCTGTCACAGAGGACCGAACTCCTCTTCTGGCCCTCCCCAGTCTCTGTGTGCATATGTTGCACAAACATATTTGCAGGATGAAGTGACCATACACATTAAACAAATAAGTAACAATCAAAATGGGGTGTTGTCATGTGGCTATGTCTCATTTGCTATGATTTCCTACATCAAATGATCAGCACACCTCATCACTATCTACAGTAACAGCTAATATTGAGCCAATCCCTTTGGGAGGGAGAATTTAATAACTTTGTCAATGAATAATGTGAAATAGTATATGCCCTGAAGTGTGGGTTGCAACCAAGGGTTACTTGTACCTGAAGTAATGAAAGAGGGTCTGTTTCCCCATCCTGGATAGAAATCTCGGCCAGCATATTGGGTTCATGGGATGTGAGATCTAGCCATGGCAAGTGGCTTTCATTTGTGACTCAAGAAAACCCCGGATCAATGACTGTTTCCCCGTGGCTTACTCCACCATTTCCCAAGGGACAGCTCTTAAGAACTTTCAAGGTCGCCCACGGTCCTGTGGCATCTCATCAAACAGGAGGAGGGCAAGTCATGTGTTCCTGTAACAAGAAAGACCCTTACTGACGTCAGATAATTAGCTGCAGTCCAGCATGAAACATCCAATGGACAAGCATGCTTTCATTTCAAAAAAAAGAAAAGAAAAGAAAAAAGAAACCCCAAAACAAACAGCAATCCCTAGGATGGAAATGTACCCGTATCCCATTCTGCCTTTCCCAACACTGCTGGTAAAAGTGGAAAAAACCTTCCTGGAAGAAGCTTGGCAACACAGTCCACAGTCTTTGCCGTGACGTGGCTTCCGACCCAGAGAGCCTGCTCTAACACTTACTCAGACAGCAAGAGACGTGTGCAGAAAGATGCCTGCAAGATCCTGCTGCATTACTGCACTCACAAGTCCAAGCTTTAAATAATGCAGAAATCAAAAGTAGGTAAACTGAAGTATATGCAATACTTTTTAATTTTTTGCACTTATTTATTTGGCAGGTATTGGGGGAACATGTCACAGCACACATGTGGAGGTCAGAGAACAAGTCCTCTTTTTCCTCCATACACTCAAGTTCTCAGGCTTGATGGCAGGTGCCTTTACCCACTGAACTACCCTGCCAGGCCTAGTATATATCAAAATGTAATGTAAAATATTGTATATGCCACATTCTGTAAAATATAAGTCATATCTAAGTGTAGTATATATACACAGTTGTACATAGTTATATATATAATACATAGGTGCCATGTATTCACATAGTGTATTGTAATGCTTGTGATTACTATGTCATACATTTTAAAGTATAGCACATGCATTATTTCTGTATGATAATCCTTTAGCATATACAGTATGACATTTTAGCCATTACATACAGTGCAACTGGAAATGTAGTAACAGACAGATGGCCACAGTATACAAAGTCAAAAGCATCTTATAAATTATAATGTACTGTAAATTGTTAATTGGCAATATTTATGTATGATGCTTGTGACATTAAAGTCTTAGAGGGACAGGTGGTGACGTCTCCAATGTGAGTTGTGCCCCTCACTAAATGTGAGCAGGTGAGGCTCACCCCAAGGGCACACTTGTCTGTGCACTGGCTGGAGCCTATGCTAAGAACACAGGCTGGAAGAGGGACCATGCTTGGACCTGAGCCCTACCCTGTTCTTAAGAACTGTGCAGCCTTGAGCCCTGGCCTTCTCAGACCTGTTCCCTCTTTGAAAGAGGTACTGTTCCCATAGGTGAGATCTCGGGGTGGGGCAAGGGCAGCTTTCAGGTGGCCTTCTTCCCCATCTCTGAATAAGATGAAGTGGGGTCCACATCCAAACCATCACAGACTAATTCTGAATGCCTTTTCATGGCATCTACAACCCCATGAGTTGCTCAGGAATCTGTCTGACCTAGCATTCCACCTCCAGGTATACAGTCAAGAAAAATGAAAGTACCCATCCAGGGGATGGAGAGATGGCTCAGCAGCCAAGAGTACTTGCTACTCTTGTAGAGTACCCAGACTTGATTCTCAGCACCCACATGGTGGCTTGCAATGGTCTGTAAGTTCAACTCCAGAGGATCTTATGCCTTCTTCTGACCTCCTTGGTTCTAGGCACATAAGTAGTACACAGACATACATGCAGGCAGAACACTTATACACCTAGTATTAAATATTAAGAAAGAAATAAAATGCACGTTTACACAGAAGCCTATGTGAATGTGGTAGCATGTTCTTGACTGCCGAGAAGTGGGAACAAAGAGCGTTCTTGTAACTGTTGAACAGATAAACTGCCTATATGTGTGTTCTGTTGCCCAAGCTGGTAAAAGAGCAGCCTCTCGAGGCACACTGTGATGTCACTGAACCTTTGACATGATGTTAAAACAAGCCAGTTGCTAAAGAACTCCTGTATGAGTCTGCTTACCTTAAAGTCAGGATTGGCACATTCGTAAAGAAAGAAGTGTGGTGGTGGTGGTGGTTGCCAAAGGTTGGAAGGGAGCATATAGGAGATGCATGAGGAAAATGGTGACTGCTCATAGGTAAGGGGCTGATTTTAAAAAAAAGTTCTATATAGTCACATGACTGCAAAATACTCAAACTACTGGGTAATATGCTCTAAATGGCAGGTTGTGTGGGTTGCATCTCAAAGAAAAGAAAGGATTATGCCACATCTTTAAGTGAAGAGAAAAATCAAAAACAATGTGTTCTGTTGTTTTAAGTGAAGCCAGAGAAAGCCGCTGTGTCCAGGACAGGCAGTAACTATTTAGGATTCCCAAGAGGGAATCATGAGTCCCATCAGGCTTAGAGGCAGCTCAGACTCATTTCTTTGGCACCAGTGATCTTGTCCCCAGCATTCTTTCTCAAGAAAGCCATGCATGCAAGTTCTAAAGTCTCCAAAAGATGTGGTTAGAGACAGATCACAGGGAGGGCTTGTGGACTGTGTGGAACCATGTAATGGCTAATTTTAATTGTCTACTTGTTGCAACTTAGAACGACCTGGGAAAAGTCTCAATTAAGATACTGTCTTTAGTAAATTGGACTGTGGTTATGTCTGTGGTGGGGACTGTCTTGATTCTTAACCGATAGGAAAGACTTAGCGCGCTGTGGGCAGCACCATTCCCTAGGCAGGGAGCGAGGCAGGCAGGAGTGTGTTCATTTCTTCTCTTCTCTTGGCTGGATGTAGGGCTGTGTTCTGATGGCACAACATCTCTAAGTCTGTCCCTTGACTTCCCTCCAATAATGAGCTATAACCCAGAATCGTATACCAAAGAAACGCTCACCTATGTGACATTGAGCCCCGTGGACATCTGCAACTCTCTGACTTCAGCTTTTTGTATGGAAGGGCTGACTTGGGGATACAGTTTTCACAAAAACCAATGGTGGTAGGAAGGACATGGGCTCCTAGGGTCTCTGTTGAACAAGTGGGTGCTGAGCTGAGCACCATTGGTAAGAGAAGGACCAGGTGTTTGTCTTTCTGATGATGGCCATCTCCAGGAGATGTCTAAGCTCGCTTAGAAACAGTTGTTTGGAGGTCCTTTCATTTCCTTCTTCAGAAGTATTTTGTCTTTTCCTTGCTCTCTTTTGATGCTGCATGCCTGGGTCTCCTGTACCTAGCTCTATCTATTCTGTTAGCCTGCTGGCATTTTCTCCCCTCCCTTCTCACTTGTCGCTTCTCTAGTAGTCATGCTTGGAAAGTCAAAGAACATGGTGAAAGGATTTTAGGTAGTGTAATAACCCCTAGGTTGTAATCACTATAGAAAGGTATTAGGACGGCTGCCAAGACGGCCCAGTAAGTAAAGGTGCTTGCTGCCAAGCCTGAGGACCCGAGTTCAATCCCCACGACTCGCACAGTAAAAGGAGAGAGAGACCTGACTCCTGTAAGTTGTCCTCTGACCTCTACACACATGTCATGGTACACAACAAATAATAAATAGATAAATTTAAAGTATTGGTGAGCTCTTTCAAGTCTTCTTTTGAACCAAGTCTATATTAACAGTATGTTAGTTATATCTATATACTATATTATGTATCTTAAGTAGGACTAGCCACACTTCAAGTGTCCGCTGACACTAGCATTTGGGACATCATGGACCGGAGCACTGTGAGAACAGTACCACTTGTCCAGCCAACCTGCAATACAGCTATGGAATTAGAGTACCCGATTAGGACATGAAAGGTTTGTATTGGCCCTCCTTCATAACAGCCCAGTCTGGCAGTAGCTCATCCATTCTGGAGAGAAAAACAGTTCATCCAGAAGGGCCATTCCTCGTGATCCTGTCACCCCATGTAGGTCAGACCTCTTTAAGGTTCTGCCACCTATCAAGTGGGAGTCCTGGCAGCACATGAACCTCTAGGGACCACTCCCTGTCCAGACTGCAGCAAATGGATCATACCTTAATTGCCTTGCCAGTTCCTTGGGTCCTGCTGCTCCAAGCCCTGGAGTTTTCCCCAGACCTGTCTGCTCTTCAGATGTTATGTTGGTCCCTCACCTTTGGACATGACCAATGTCAAAGTCCATCCCAAGACTTTCTGTGTTGTCGTAGCTGCAAGGACCAAGCCTGTGTGGCCAATGAAATCTTTTGTATTGTGCTGCCCACTGCCACCTGCAGCTACCAGCTTGGTGTCCCCAAACCCATTATCCAAACACAGTTCTGGAGCTGCGTACATAATTTCCCAGACTGGATTGGTCTCCAGGGCCCCCTATTCCAGGAGCACATGTGTCCAGAAAGCCTGTTCACTTCTAGAAAAGCCATAGCTGCTTCTGAGAAGGCAGAGGGTGACAGAGATGGCTGCCAGGAACACAGCCCATGACTGCTGACATCCAGATGGCCTTTTGTAATAGCAGCCCCCTCATAAAGAACCCAGGGGCTTCTTTCATTACCGAGTTCTCCTAAGGACCTTTTCCAGGCCCACATCATGCATCCAAGCCGCCCGAGGGCGCCACTTCACGGATGAAGTATGTGAAACCTGGATGGAGCACCTGCACTCTCCTGCTCACTAACACTGCCATACAGCTCACGATCACTTACGGCCGGCCATGTAGATGCTTCTTTGGTATGAGTTAGGCTGAATGCATACTACAGGTAGGATAAGGGGCCTTCTCCTGCTTTCTGTCCATGAGCATGTCTAGAATGGAAGGACTGCATTCCAGCCTAACAGAGAGAAGCAGGGGTGGGAGTGTGCTACAGTGCCTGCAAGTAAATGCTCTTTTTATCTGGCCTGGCACAGGCTCTTAATTCTTATAAGTTTAAGTTCACCAATTTCAGGTTTATTCGAACAGGAAAAACCAAAACAAGCAAAAACAATGTTCATTTATTCTTACTTTATATGGCCCACATAAAACCTACTACCTAACATAGTAGGTGTTTCTGATCCACATCAAACCCAAATAGAAGTGTAGAAGTAACTTAACAGGGAGCAGAAACTCCTTCTTGGCATAGCACTTGGAGGTGTGTGTTTATTTCCCGTTCCCTTTTTCCTTTATTCGATGTCTATGTGCTGAGTGTTAAGGCTGAGCTTCGCGGTGGAGCTGGACACAGAAGGCTCATGCACCGTGTAATTTCCCCAGTGTGGGATAGCCAGAGATGGCAGATCTGTACAGACAACACAGAGGAACTGCCTAGTGAGGGATCAGTATTTCCAGCCTGGCACAAG
The DNA here is from genome assembly GCA_001685095.1 of Ellobius talpinus. Lineage (NCBI taxonomy): Eukaryota > Metazoa > Chordata > Mammalia > Rodentia > Cricetidae > Ellobius > Ellobius talpinus. The sequence goes on along the minus strand of LOJH01006969.1, from coordinate 8,829 downwards.
GAATCCTCTGGAATGGTGGGAACAGGCTAGGACCGTATTCAGGAGATGCTTGCACAGCCCTATAGACTTAATAAAAATCGCTGTATTGTACGTCTAAAACAGGTGAATTTTATGGTGTGTAAATTATACCTCAATAAAGCTGTTAGGGAAAAAAAGACTCAACCCCACCCGCCCCCACTCTGGGGTGGGGGCAGTTTACTAAGAAAGTCAAAAAAGGACGAAACAAAACGGCAGCACAAAAGGACCTACTCCACTCCCCTTGTGGCCCTAGCAGTGAGCTGAATTCCAGCTGCAGAAGACAGGCCATCTGGCCCCAGCCCTGGTTTCCTAGTGTTTCAAAGCCTCTGGGTAACTACAGGCCTCTTCGATCTTGGAAATATCTGAGGATAAGTGCTAAGTCTTTGGTGGACTGCAAGGCATGGCCTCCTGTAGGAAGCTTCTGCTCACCTGCCAGACTTCACGTCTCCACAGACTCCACAAGCCTTCCCATATTCCCTATTCCCTGTCCAGGACTGTCATATACACCAGATGGATCCCTCCTCACACACACACTTACACACACACACACACACACACACACATTGTGCCATCAGGCCCACCATTGATTCTAGTTCTGAAACCTGTACTCAAAAGAAGTGACTTGGATCTGAGGTTGGTCTTAAGAGAAATATGCTTTAGAGGGGCTAGGAGCCTAGGAATCCAGGCCTGGGCCTATAGGCAGCTCTGCTCCTTGCCATGGCCATCCTTGCCTGCAGGGGCTCTTCATAGAGTGTGAACTCCACAGAAAGCAAGAGTCTGGAGATGAACTTGGAAGGCAGAGCCCCAACTCCTGAAGCCATCTTGACCATGTCAGCACATGAACCAGGAAGCCCAGTCCAAGCCCATTTCCAAAACCAAAATATGTCCCTGTGTGTTTTAGTTCCAGCCAGTGGTGTTAGATATTTCTAGAAACTGATAAGGGGGTAAGGGAAAGAGGCTTCTTTCTGGCATACGCAGCTTCAGGGTGGTAAGGAGAAACCCTAGTGCTGAGTACATCAGCCTCGGCAGCATTTCCCAAACAGACTTAGTGGAGAAGACCCTTCCACTTGTGATGAGAGAGAGAGAGAGAGAGAGAGAGAGAGAGAGAGAGAGAGAGAGAG
>LOJH01006968.1:32923-53181 GCA_001685095.1 Ellobius talpinus | reverse complement strand
TCAGCGTTTATTTAAAACATGATTGACAGAATACAGACTATTCTCCCGCACCAATTTTCTGCTCCATCCATAGTCCTTAGCATAAGGATGCCTGTGATGACTCTGGATTGACCAGGCTGATCCAGATTGAACCATGTAACATCTGTAACTTTTAACCCCATCCTATCTCAGCGTTCCTCTTACAGGGTCCCAGGAATTCGGACATAGGCCTACAAAAATGCTCCCTTTCATCTGTGCTCTGCACTGACTGCTCCAGATGCCTGGAATACCCTTTCTGTGTATTCAAATGCCAGGCTTCCTCTCAGACCTCAAGTCTTTGTCTTAAAGTTCTGTTAATGAGATTATCTCTATCAATCTTCTTTTAAATCCCAAGAGATTATATGAGTCAATTAGCTTTGCTTTCTGCAGCCATATACCCCAAGCATCTAGACTACAACCTGGAGTGCGTAGTGAGTCAGGATGCACCTGACACATGCTCATGAAGGAGTACAAAGTGTGCAAGCATGATCCTTACTGCACGAGCAACCAGAGAAGACATTCTACAGCAAAAATAGAATCAGAACTACATTCATTTTGCAGAGCCCACTGTGGAAAGTAAATTCCTGAAAAAAAAACCTCACACTGTGACATTGTGTTTATAAAATCTGAGATATTGCATTGAGATAGTACAGACCCAAAGGCTCTGATCAGAGGGTCTCTCCAGCATAGACTGTCCCAGGCCAAGATCAGCAAGGGACATTGCAGAAAAGATTCTCTAACAAAAGCAAAATACTTCAGAGTTAGTCAAGTGGTAGTAGGGCTGCTGTGCAGACGTTTGTCATGTCAAAGTTTGGAAAGATCTGGAATTTAATAATCAGAGTCATAGATGGAATTAGTTGCGATTTTTTGAGAGTACAATGGCCCCATTCCTTTCTTGCTTGAGTATCCTGTCATACCATCATGTGCATGTCAACATTTCCCTTTGTTGGCTGCATTCACAAAGCCCAATGATAAAAGAAATCTAGTGCTGAACTATTTCTACAAATGCAGGAAATAGCCTCATACTCAGACTGGTCATTTGAAGCAGGAACACTACAAAAATGGGACTCTTCAAATGCATACTGTCTTTATAGTAATGCCATGTATTATAAGGGGTGTGTGTGTGTACAGATATGTGCTTGTACAACTTGCATATAGCTCGTGTGTGTGTGTGTGTGTGTGTGTGTGTGTGTGTGTGTGTGTGTGTGCTTGTCCTCAGTTTTGATCATGGGATTTTGGAGAAACAAGATCTTTCTGGTCTACTGCAATCTGAAAGTATAGTTGATCTTATAGGGACTTTAAAACGTAAACACTGAGTACCATGTTGATATTATAAAGTTTAAAAAATGAGCTAGATTGTAGTTGCCACATGCAGTGGGGATTGCTCTTATTTGGACTAACTCTGGCTCGCAGAAGGTATACCTATTTTTTTTTCTTTTTTGTCACTACAAAACTGAGCCAAGTAGTTCCTTTCCAAATATCATTACATAATGAGAGAAAGCAAAAGAAAAATAAACAGAATGGTAGTGGGGGGGAATTACAAGAAATCAGTTTAAAACTCAAAGGGCTCTCAGCCCACCCTGGGTTCTTTGTCTGTGTTCTAAATGCTGTCTCAAAATAATTGCATCCTATAAGTTCCAGAGCAAGCAGTAGGATGCAGACACTTAACTGGTCCCTCACCTTTCGACTCTCAACCTATTGCTTTGAACTTAAAAAAAAATCTTTATCCTGTGTCACTATCAAACCTAAAGTCCAACATTATTATCCTTTCTAAGGGTGACACTTTTTACTTATTTGAGTGACACCTTCCAAGTTAGACCTCATTTTATATCCACAGAAATGGGGATAGGTCCTGTAAAATAACAACAACAACAACAACAACAACAACAACAACAACAAAACTACCCTAATCTGGTAGTTGAGTAACCTAAATTCCTGTCCTGGTTTTCTCAGGAGCTTAAAACTTGAAATCTTTTCTGTGAAAATAAAGCAACTGACCCTGCCTGTCTCTTGTGTCCACTCAAGCTCTCTGTATCTATGATCATCCTTAACCAACACTACTGAGATTCTTCTAGAAGCAGGATACTTGCCAAACAACAGCTCCATCTTTATTTCTTCATTTTAGTCCCACCCCCAACCTTTATTTAGAGACAGGGGCCCATATTGCCCAGTCTGGTCTAGAATTCTCTATGTCATCCTGTTTGGCCTTGAATTCATAACCCTTCTGTCTTAGCTTCCTAAAGTCCAGATTTACATGATCAGTATCTACTATGTCTTTATTTGTTGTTGTTGTTGCTGTTGTTGTTATTGTTTGGTTGTTCAGTACTGGGGATTGAACCTAAGAACCTCACATATCTTGGCAAACACTAGAATTGAGCTCTATCCCCAGTCATTTCTATCCTCACTTTTTAAAAGTAAGATAAAGAAATTTTGCAAGGTCTTGTGACTTCCTAATGCCATACCACCTACAAATGACATAGCTCAGAAGCCATGCAGATCTTATCTCTGCAATGTTATGCCAATGTCTTCAAGAAAGACATCTGCATATTTACAGATGGAAAAGAACCCAGGCGATGGACATCTGGTACCCCTCACACCCACCACTCATCAGGTCGTCTCGGGAATGTGCATATTCGATAAGATCTTGATAACTTAATCTTTGCTGATTAGTTTACAGGTGGACAGGACCCCATTGGCACAGTATAATCCTCCCTGGGGCTTGTAAATATAGGTGGGGATACATCCTTATGAAATGATAGAAACTGTAAAATGGAAAACTCAGGTACTAGCAGAGAGCATTTCTTACCGAGGGAAGAAAGTTGGTTTTCCATCAGAGTTGGTGAAGGAGGCGGAGAGGAAGGATGCTATAGCTAAAACTTTACAGTCTCTTATAAGGAACTGTGACATTGGATTTAGCACCCATCGTTCTCAATGATGCTCCTCTCTTGAGAGTCCCTTCGCATTATTAAATCCATAAAGATCTTCCCCAGCAAGGTCTCATCATGGGTTCAGCACAGATCTTTAGGTGAGTCACTCTGGACTTAGGTTCCATGAAATCTTCTTCACAGTAGATTTTTTTATCAATATATTATAATCTCATACTTATACATATAATTGTGACATTGTAGGCATCTTCAATAGGTTCTTTCACAGATTTAATGACCCTTTGCCTACTGCCACCCTGCTGTATCTCTTATTCTTTTGTTTCTGTCTAGCCATTTTGGCTTTTAATGTTATGTTGAAATAGCCATTCAGAGACATTTGAGATTTTCCTCTTCAGTGTGTGTCGAAAAGACAAGCATGATGATCAAGTGATCTTCATCTGCCTGGTAGAAAAAATCCTATTTTGCTTAAGTCAACCACAGACAGCCTAAAACTCATTTATTTAGCTGCTTCTGGTCTGGTTTATAAATTCTGGAAGAATACCTCACTGGAGAGCTTCATATCTCCACAGTCCTTAGGTGTTTTATTTGTAGGTTTTTAAAAAGTAAATAGCCAAGAGGAGGAAGTTTGTCTGTATTTGGTCTTTTGAATGATATAAAGTGCCTGTTTTTTTTTTTCTAGGGAAATTTCCATGGACTCAGCTGTTTGGGGAGTGAGAAATTCACCCCATCCTGGAACCTCAAACAATAATAAAAAAAATAATCATTGTAATGCCAGTATATAGCTGGTTTTAGTTACTAGCTTCAGCTCTTCCCTACTGCAGAGTTAAGCTATTCCATGACGGATGCCCTCCACCTTCCTCATTCAGGATGGAGGAGTAGTATTGCTTTACAGGGGCTATCTGCAGCTTTGCGGGGCTTGTATTCTGAGTCTATCGTAGACGCCTTCCCATTGCATCTGGGCTAAAGAAGTAAAAGCCTGAATTGAGACTGAACCAGTCCCACAGGTCTCCTCTCGGATAAGAACAGCCTGCAGAGACACGCAAGGAGAGTCCATCCTCAGCACATCACCTTGCAGAGGGGTAGCCAGTCTCTCGTACCACAGCCTAACATCTGAGTATAGTAAACTCCACACTAGGAATGTTGAGCTCCCACCACCTAAAAATCTCTCAGTGTGGCTCCAGGAAAAAGTGCCCGTTCCGATAGAGCAACTGGGATGCCGTCACCACGTGCTGGCAGATCTGTCTGGGGAGAGTTCCTTGCTGCCTTGCTCATTCCTGGTAGAATGTCAGAGGCTCTTAAATCGCTCACTTTTGGTTGCTGAAATATCTCCTAAGATCAAGAGCCATATACTATTTTTTAAAAAAGCAAAAACCCACACTTCTCCTTGTGGGTAACAGTCCTGATTTTCACAATTTTCTGTCCCTAAACCGACTAGATCCTTTTTAATGGTGCTTATGCCCTCAATCAGGGCTGTGTAAACAATCCATATTACAAATTTCACAAAGACACATGTGAACATTTAACAGGCTTTGGAAGACATTCAGGGTTTAAAACGTCTAGGTGGATTTTCTTTCTTGGAGATTATCCGGTCCTAGTAACAGGCCGAGAAAATATTTCCCATGCCTGCGAGTATTTAGGCCTTTCTTTGTATGCCTCAATCTTTTTCTTCCATAAAGGGGAAGTGGTGTGCATTGGGAGGGTGGGCAAAAGAAAAATGACGGGGGAGGTAGGAGCTCGGCGGCTGGAGGATCGGATTCCAAGCAGGATCCCTTCATCCATTTCCAGTTGTGTGAAAGCGCCAAGCAGTGTTCATTTTCACTGTATCTGCTCTCCTAATTGTTTCTGCCTGTTCATTTCATTCTTCAGTGAAAACATTAGCCTAGGGGACATTTGAAATCAAAAGGCAGGTTTGAAGTTTAACAGGAAATGAGCAGTGGTGTTGCTGCGGCGTTCAAGGAAAAGTTGAGAGCCGGAAAGAAATAGGCACGCTTCTAGGCCCCACCTATCTGTTCTCTTTTTGGTTGTTGTTGCTTTTTAGTCTCTAAAAGTTAAGATAAAAAACAAGCAAACAAAACACATCCCATGGGTCCCAAGTTTTTCCGTGGCTGGGCATCTAACGGATGTTGTGAGGCCTGCACTAGTGGGCTTAGCTTAAATGAAATGAAAATCAAGAGATTTTGAACTGTTATGCAGGAATTTATAAAATCCTGGATGATTTCCTGACATCTATAATTATTTAATTCTTTCAGAATTATCCCTCTCCACCCCCAAACCTCCTCTTGCCAAAATTATCAAGATAATTAAGGAAATAGTGGGAAGGTTAGAATCGGAACCATCTCGAATACCAAACTGACCAAATAATTGTGTGCATCTCCGCTTTTTGTTTGCAGTGAAATAGGGATTCTGCCTGGTGACATGTATGTGCTAGTTGCCTTCCACCTCTAGCAGGGAAATTGCCTTCAGACAGAGCAGAATTGAAACTTCAGACATCAACTTTCCTCACTCCAGTTGCCTACCCACACCCAAGGCAATGTGGTTTAATCTCTACCAGCATCGTCTATGCTAACTGCTGCCCTGTTACCAACTCAGGGTGATGTGTAGACATTGTCCATCTTCTCCCTGATCACAGACACAGAAGAGCAGACGTCCAAACACCACCCTTAGAGGACCCAACTCAGAATACTGCCTGTTTTACAACATTCCTCACCTTAACAAGGAAACTAAAGAGTTCCCTGAGAGCAAAGGCATCAGTAAACGTGTTTAAAATGGCCCAGCCAGACACAGACGTTTTAAGAGTTGAATAATGAGGTGGAAAATAATCAGACTTGGAAAAAATAAACAAAAGTCTAGGTGTTTCCACATACAAAAGTCACAAGCCTTTTATTTTTGGAAGTGCTTTGGATTCATTCAGGTGGTCATAATGAGGACCAGCCAGATATTAAGCAAGAGTCCTTTCCTGCCTTTGAAGAACAATGGATTCGATGTAGATCCAAATTTGTAAAAGAAACAGCCATGATTTTGTATGTGATTATCTCATGGAAAGAGCGCCAGAGTTTGGAATTCTTTGGCTGGCGCTGTATTTCATAGACAAGGCACACCTGGAGAAATAATTTAATCAGTAGTCAGATTCAATTATTCATTGGTCATGCACTGCACTCATCAGTTTTAGGAGCAGCAAGACGCAGGAACTGTTGATTCTGAAAGTCGGGAGAGCTGGCTCGGTTAGCTACCTTCACAGGGACCATTCTCCGTGGAGAATGCAATCCTTCAGCGGTTTCTATTCCTGGAATGGACTCAGTATTTGTGGTGGCAGAGAGCGGGGTGCAACACTGGTTATGGGGCTGAAATAAGAAAAGAAAAGAAAAGCAAATGGACAAATTGCACATTAAATACGTTGAAGGGAGGGGTTGTATTTTTACAGGTATTAATTATCAGCATTACGAGTAATAAATAATGCTAAATAAAACATGTAACTAAACGGGCATTAAAGGCCTTTACATGTATAGAAGACAAGAAAAGCTCCCCCTCCCCTCCTATGCTGCAGACTGCAGGCATTTCCCTCTGCCTCTGTCAAGTGCAATTCTTTCTTGATGAATGACAAGGCAGGATAATAGGCTGTGGTCACCATGGCAACCAGACAGCAGCCCTGTGTGCCTAGCATTTTTTCATCTGAAAATGAAACCAGAAGCAAAGAAAAGCTGAAAATGTAACCAACAGATTAACTGATACAGAAAAAAGGAAGAAGAAGAAGAAGAAAAGAAAGAAAGGAAGAAAATAGGAACAAAAAGCCAAGTTAGATTACAAGCAATTAAATGACGACAGCACCTAGTTCTCTCATACCTTCCCACCCTCTCACACATCAACTAGAAATTTTAAAACAACAAATTTGATAAACATGAAAGAAAAAAATCGTGTTTTTTTCTCTTTTCCCCGAAAGGCTTCATTTCTTTTTAAAAATCTAGGTTTTGGTTTTTGTTGTTGTTGTTGTTTCTGTTTCTGTTTTAAGGCAGTTAATTCCATTAAACATGTCAGTTCATTAAGCTTCATGTGTTGGTTTGTTCTGGAATTTCTAAATTCCTCTCCATGCTCCCTTCCCTGGATCCTCTAGAGACCACAGGCTTCATGTGCAACAGTTTTATCTGGGGCCCGGGTGGGTGTGGCAAGGAGGGAGACCTAGAGCTGAGCGGTAAGACTGCTAGCCCTCCTGGGTGGTGTCGACTCTGGACACTGCATGCCGACTCAGAGCGACAGTCAGGGCTCATCAGATCTGCAGCTCAGGGGAAGGTGGCTGAGCTCCAGAGGGTTGTACAATCTGACCCCTTGCTTCATCTCAAAAATCTTCATTGCAGTTCTTCTCAAAGATGTTTCCGGTCTCTACTAGACACCAATAAAGAAGAGAGCAGACCCAGAGAGGAGACCTAAAGGAGTGTGTCCTGAGAGTGATTGTCCTTGCACAAGATATCTGGTACAGGAAAGAGCTTTCAGCTGGTGCTTAGAGGACAAATACCCCATTGGAAGTCCTGCAACTCCAGGAAGAGGAAGCACAAGCCAAATGTGTCTCGGGACTCAGACACATAGCGTGTCTTAGCTCAGCTCTACCCTTTGGTGATAGAATAATGCATACCAACCCCTGGGCTCAAGGAACTAGCTGCAAACCTCTCTGACCTACAGCAGTGTGGGCAAATCTCACCCACTTTGCAGGAATGAGAGAATTTCTGAGGTCCCAGGGCAAGATTCAGTTAGCTTCTCCCTTCTCATGGACAGAACATAGAAATGCCCATGAAGTGTATGTGTGTGCTGTGTGGAAGGCAGATAATGAAGAAAGAGATGAGGCATGCATAACCACCTGCTTCAGAAGGCTGTGGATCAAATAGGTGATCTCGCACAGGGTGCTTTGAAAATATGAGGTCACTTGTGAACAGCTAAGTGGATCACCCAGAGATGCCGCAAAACTTTACAGGAAAGTCCTAAGACCTGACACTTCCACCTGTACTGATGCACAGAAAAGGGCTGATCAGTTGACTGGACTGTTTNATTTGCTGTGAAGGGAAAAAAAGGCTGGAATAAAAAAAAAAGAGGCTCTCGGAACAGTTGACGGATGCTAGTGAAAGCCCCAGGCATCCGGATACCGACAAGAGGCCAAAATGTGCCTGGTCAGAGTCCTCCCAAATTTCCCCCTCACATGCCCAGTGGTGGCACTGGCCACCCACAGCCAGGCCTAATAAATCCTTCCTTTGTCCCCATTTCCCCAGCACACACAAATGCAAAGTAAATAGTTGGATCAAAGCTTTTAACGTGCTCTGTGCTGTTTTATTTGAAAAGATCAGGTCTGATATTTAAGAGGAAGAGTCCATCTGTCTGGACTGAGCTCAAGAAGCCTCAGACAAACTGTAAACAAGATCAGGGCACAAGGTCCTCACGGCCCGCAGCCTGCTGTTGCCACACTAGAGCTTGGGAGCTGGATTTTCCTGCCCTCTCAAGCAAAGGGAACTCAGTTGGATTGAAACTGACCCGCATAAACTTCCTTTAGACATATTGCATGATGTCGTTGATGGCTATTTTCTTTTTAAGCCTTTATAGACCTAAGATGGTACCTATCAATAGTTTCAGAGTTTGTAGTCAGAACATGGTTTACACACTATTAAAATCCTTAGTTGTTCAAATAAACTCCTTAATAATGAGAGTAAAAAACGGATGAGGAATAAAGATGAAAGGAAAGGAGTAATTACTTTATTAAGTGTGATATAGATTTCTAAAGAAGGTTTTTGTTATTTACCACTTTTGTAACACATGGGAGCTCACTTACCTCATCTTTTTTTTTCTGGACATTTATCACACTTAGTGTTCTCAGGGATCATGTGTTTTTCTGCAGTGCCCTAAGCTCTCTGCAGCTGGGTCGTGGCCATCTTACTGCACTGACACATCCTTAGGTCTTAACAGAATGCTTGGCTCCTAGTAGACCCTAAAAAGCACCCGCTAAAAACACAGAAGAGAGTTGGAGTTATACTACAGAGTCTGCCTTGGTAACGTAGTACTTCCTCAAACTTCTGATTGTGGGAAACTTCACTTTCTACGTTTGAGTTTTCCTCCATAAAATGAGGAGATAATTACCCCCATCCTTCTGTGAAGGTGCACCCGCATGTGTGCGTGCGTGTGGGCACGTGTGCCCTTGGGTGTACAGGTACAGAGCTGTGTCGGTACATGTATACATGTGTACAGAAGACACGGCAAGGTGCTGTTACTCGACTTACCATCTACCTGTTTTAGTTTTTGAGACCAGGAACTTGCCAAGTGAGCAAGGCACACTCTCCAGGGTACCTCAGGAACCATCCCGTCTTGGTGTCTCAGTGCTGGGGTTAAAAGAGTGTGCCAATACTCCGAACTCTTCCACTTGAAGAGTTTCTGCCAATCAAATGTAACAACTGGCTCTCCCTAGACCCAGGAGGAAAAGTCTTAGCTAGATTGCTGTGACTCTTAATCAGGACGCATGTGAAATGCTTTGTGCGTGGCACAACAACATAGGTCTGCAGTGGTTGCTCATTTTGTTTTTTAAATTCACTGCTTGCCATTCCAAAACATTTTTCCTGAGTCTTTGGAAGCTCGTAGAGTGGTGGTAGAGGAAAGGCAAGTCCACAAAAAGCGTGTTCTCTAGACTGTGGCAATGTGGACTTGTTGCGTCACATGTAGGCACAAAAGAGTACATGCTGTCTTGCGAAAACAGAGAAGGTGGGACGTGATGGGAAACAGGACAGGAATGGAGGATAGAACCACAGCATTGCAAGGGCAACGGGACAAGGCATAGACACACAGCGGTATGGACATCAGTCAGGGATGCCCTAGATCTGAGCATCTGGTGAATAAACCATAGAGGACAAATCAAGGTATACAGTATATAGTTAGCATCAAAGAAAGATGGTATTGGGGAATTTATTTAGCAGCTATTGCATATGGGACAATGAGTAGGGATGTATATATATACATAAATATATGTATATATATGTGTGTGTATGTAGAGAGAGAGTGATAGACATATAGATAAAGTTTACAATGTTGTCACACAGTACGTCTCAGGCTCTGGTGAGACTGTTGGGGTTTCTACTCAGCTTCTTCTGCTTACCGACTCCATGAGAAGGCACACTACTTAAAATTTCTTGTGGTTATTTCCTGATCTGTAACCAAGAGGGCTGCAGTAGTTATGCCTCACAAATTTTTGTGGTCATGAAGCTGTTCGGTGTATACAATAACTCTTGGAAGACCGAGGGGATGATTCTGTGGTAAAAGCACTTGATGTGACAGCAAGAGGACCCGAGTGCAACACCCAGGATTCATGTCAAGCTACACGTGACTGCATGTCTCTGCAACTCCAGCATTTGCAGGGGGGCAGGGGGATTAGCAGATCTAGGGAGCTTGCTAGCCAGGTCAAATGGTGAGCTGCTGATGTAGTAATAGGCCCTGGATCAAAAACTAAAGCACATTTTGGAATATTATTTTAACTGTAAAGATGTGTTACGTTTGCCTATGCTGAAGAATATTACCTTAACTGTGTAAAAACATGTTACCTTTGTTTATGCTGCATTTGTTTAATTATGTAATGATGTGTTACCTTTGTTTCACCTTGCCTGCCTAAGGCACCTGATTGGTCTAATAAAGAGCTGAATGGCCAGCGGCTAGGCAGAGAGCAGAATAGATGGGGCTGGCAGACAGAGAGAATAAATAAGAGGAGAAATCTAGGCTCAAGAGGAATGAGAGAAGAGAGAATGAGGGAGAGAGAGAGTGAGATGCCCAGTGCCAGCCAGAGAGCTACTAGCTAGCAGATACGGAGCAGGATGTTCAGAAAGAAAGGTAAAAAGCCCCAACACAAAATGTAGACGAAGAAAAACAGGTTAATTCAAGCTGAAGCAAAGACGCTAACCAGAAACGAGTATAAACTAAGACCGAGCATTCATAACTAATATATGGCTCACTGTCATGATCTGGGAGCTGGTTAGTGCCGCCCCCAAAAAACCCTTTGTACAAAGGTAGAAAACAACAGAAGACTCCCTACATCATCCTCCAGCTTCTGCATGCATGAGCATGGGTGTTCACAACATTTCATGCACACACACACAATCATGTGGCATAAATACATGGTAAGGGCTCCTTAGACTTTACTGCTGTAGGGAAATTTTGCACTTACTCATTCTTTTTAAAAGTAAAGGAGATGAAGAGCCAAATGCCAGCTCCATTTTTGAGAGGAAAGAATGAGGTTTGGAAATCGTTTTTGCCACTTATGAGTCTTATTGGTCTCATCTGAAAATAGAAGTAGGAAGTCCCAGCTCCAGAAGACGGGCGACAAGCCACTCATTCAAGATGGAGTATCAACAGTGACCATGCAAATGCCAAATCTCTAATCACAGGCAATGAGAATCCAGGAGACTCAGCAGTTAATGCCAAGCTAGGGCAGCAGAGGTCAGGGTCCCTATTCTGGGAAATGGGGAACAGCGAAGCTCAGTCCGTAAAGAGGTTGTCATATAAAAACAAGAACCCAGCCTACAGGCATACCACCCCAAACACTGGATCTCTCTCCAGAAACAGGGATCTATGAAACAGCTGTACTGGAGATCACATGATCAACACAGTGGCTAATTCCTACTGGAGAGCTGAGTGAACCTTCCAAACTAACCTTTCGGCTTAAGCACTCCCACAGGCCACCAATGACTGCACTGGCCTAAGCAACCAGCATCCGTCCCTCCTATTCATCTCTGTTTGCCTCCTTTTGCCTCCTTCCAGCACCACATTGTCTGGTCGCACATGTGTGACCCTCTAGGGAGAGCACTGTTCCTTCCACCTCCACCTGACAAATTCTCCCTAATCTGAATGCCAGCTACAGGCTACCTCCTCTGTGGAGACTCCCCTCCTCCTCCAGGCTGTACGCCAAATCCACTTCTCTTAGGCAGCAGTTTCTGCTTTGCCCTCCACAAAGCGACACATTTCTTTTATGAGACCATAGTTCCATTTCATCCTTATTTCTTTTTTCCAGTCATCATCATTGTGTGTGTGCACGCATGCACGCACATGTGTGTGTATGTGTGTGTGTGTTTGTGTGTATTGTTATTTGACAGATGCGTGGAATAAAAATTCATGAAGGAAGGAATAAAAAAGTTAATTTATAAACATCTTACCGATAGTCAGACTCAGTTTTATAATAAAAACCAAGCTAACCATAAGGTTAGCATTAGCAATCATGAGCATGAATTAGCACTTATCAATACCAGGAGCCAAGAATGAAGTAATACCAAGGAGAGGGAGGCAGTGGTGAATGAAAGACTCATATCTGCCCACGCACACACACACACACACACACACACACACACACACTGAGCCCATATAGCCAGTGCATGGGATGTGCATTTGTCAAACCCCAGCCCAAATATATAATTGCAAACCATGAATGACAGAGGGAAAGACATTACAGTAAGTTGTGAGAACACAAACAAAGGGACAAGATCTAATTGGGGGCAGGTCATGAAAGGCTTCCTCGGGGAACTGATGTTTCAATTCAGATTTGAAATGTTGATAGCAGTGGCTCACGGACAGTACTGCAGCTTGATGGCAGAGAACGGAACAGAGTGGCCATTAAGGCCATCTTGCCCTACAATCAGTTTCTAAGACTGATCCACACGGCATCCACACAGATGCATCCGTGCTAATAATTTTGAGTGTGTATCGAATAAAGGGAGGCAGGCCATAAAAGGAATGGCTGAGAGAAGAAATGGATAAAGGAGGAGAGAGATAAGACTCGAGGATGGGGAATAGCTCAATGAATCAATAATAAGCCCGAGTGTGTAGAGAAGAAAAATCACAAGGAAAAATGAGGTGATGTTGACGATGCCATCAGTCTTTAAACCTTTCACTGTGACTATTTTGTTTTTGCAGTTAAACCTTGAAGTTAAAAGAAAATCCTGCTGTGCCTTACATGCCAATAGGCAACTCTGTTTCCGCACCCGGAGCCAGTGTGAGGTGGATGATCGCCTGTTGGGGGTATGGAATGATGGCAGTCCAGTGAGTTGTAAGGTTAGGTGGGATCAAAGGTGAGAGGTGCAGCCAAGCCTTGATGTCACGGGCCCAGGCTAGATTCTGTACATAAGCAGTGCTGTCACTGCACTTGTGGAAGCAACTGGGGTGGTGGGTGGCACCTGGACAAGGAGAAGGCAGGTGGAGGGGTATTGCTGGCGTCTAGGTCCTTTTCCAGAGGTTAATACTGCAAGCATTAAAAAAGGAGCCAGAGAAGGCACAGCAAGACTTCCAAGACAATGCAGTAAGGGTTTGATATGCATGGTGAACTGTCTGCAGAGTGTTATCCTGGGCTCCAGGAGACTGCATGTAGGCTTTAGAGACCTGGCTAATCACCGGATTTCCCCATGTGAGCAGATGAACTTGTCTAGTTTTGCCGGCACAGTCACATGGAGATGTCTGCAGCGGAGAGAACTCCGATTTGGGTATACCTGTGCATCTAGACTCCAGTGGATTTGGACTTGGAGCATAAGGGGGAGAGTGCCGAGTATCTAGACGAATGAGAACATGGAATAGAGAAAGGAGAAGCTTCGTGAACAAAAGAGGAACATTGTCAGCTTAACAGTTTCGCAAAGCTAAATGGTGTTAGGAAACACGAATCAAAGTGAATTATCCAGGCCCCTCCCTTTCACCTTCACATGTCTTCCACCGTGTCAAAAGATCTGTCTTGGGAGAATCCTGCTCTAAGCTCTTAAGACTTTACAGTCTATAAGGCTCCTTTATTAAAGCGTTAATACCCCTGGGAGGAACCCACCTTATTAAATAATATCTCAAAGAAGGATTAATCCATCAGTTATTCTCACAGGTACCTAGAACAATCCTGAGGCCCTAAAGGGAGGAGATGGGGGAGAGCCGAGGGTTGGGCAGAGGCACTGAGGTGAGGAGTAGGAGAGTCCTGTGGGAAATTCCTCCAAGTTCATCGCTGAGGGAGAGCATCTGTTGGCTCCTGAACAACATTCATTCATTCAACATTCATTCAACATTTCCCTGTGGGAAATTCCCTCCAAGTTCATCGCTGAGGGAGAGCATCTGTTGGCTCCTGAACAACAGCGCCCACTCTGATGCAAAGGTGCCATGTGCCCTAATGTTTGATCCCAAAGGACTCGTGTACATCAATTATATAATAAAAATCTACCGTATTAAGGGCATTTGCTCTTTAGTAGTCATGGAACTTCACATGGTTGGCTATTTAGCCAGAGGCAAGAAAAGAAGAAGCTGAATGAAGAGGGTGCAGGAGATCTACTTAGTGCACACATAGCTGCCTCGCCTACTGTTCACCAACGCGAAGGGGTTCAGCTGGCTGATACTGAAACAGAAACGTAGTTTGGTAAATCCGAGGTCAGTAACGCTTTGCTTCCAAACTTCACCTCTCTTTGTCTCTGTCTCTGTGCCCCTCTGTCTCTCTCCGTGTGTGTCCTACCTCCTCTCTTTGTTCTCTCTCACACACACTCTCCTTATACATTTATATACACAAAACACACACATACCATACACATTTACGCGAGGATGCAGAAACTGATAAACTTCGAAACTTCTTTATGACATAACTTTATCTGCAACAGCAATAACTCTTCAGCTGGAAGGAGGACTCGCTTGCTTAGTGAAGAAGCCCGTCATCGCGGCAGAGCACTCTAGGCAGGCTAAACTGGAGACCGGCTCTCACACAAAATAACGCAGGCGACTGAGTACAGCGACTTGCTTTTGTATGACTTTTAAAGCTTTCAAAACCTACTTTTAAATGTGGCCTGGCATTGGGTCAATGGGGATTATCCTTTGACCTCTGGAGTTCAGGAGACACACTTAGCAAATCACGGGCTGCATACTCTGTGATGTTTTAAATGGGAAATGTCCCCAATAGGCTCAGCCACTTGAGCAATTGGGCCTCCACTTGGCAGCATTGTTTGGGAAGGTGCAGCTTTGCTAAAGGAAGTACATATATCACGAGAGGTGGGCTCTGAGGGGTTAAGGCCTCGCTCCACTTCCAGTTTAATTTCTGCTTCTTGTTTGTGGTAAAAGGATGTGATCTCTTAGCTTGCCACTCCTGCTGCCAAGCCTGATTCTTGCTGTCATGATTTCCCAATGTGATGGACTCTTATCCCTCTGGAACCATATGCCTAAATAAACTCTTCTTTGAATGTTCTCGGTCATGGTGGTTTCTCATGGCAAGAGAGAAGTAATGAAAACAGATCATTTTTTCCAAAAGCCTACAGAAGGCCTCCGTCAGAGAGGTAGCTCAAAATTAATTAAATATGTTGGGTTGATGGCATGCTTTTTTTTTCATTTACAATTAGGCAAGTTCATTTTGTTTAGTTTCCTTGAGACCAGATCTCTCTATGTTGCATAAGCTGGCCTTAAATTCACGACATTCCTCCTGCCTCAACCTCACAAAGGCTAAGATTACAGATATGTGTCACACAACTGGCATGGAGGTGTGTGTCTTTTTAAGAAGACATTAAAATTTTTCAAGCCATGAAGACACCTTTTTCTGTCATCATAGGACTTTACAATGGACGATACGATCTTGGTATTCATGAGGTCAAGTTTGATCCCTGTATACGCCCAACCGTTTCTACTGCACAGACACTTGTCTGTCTTCATTATATGCTGTGATATTAACCAGGAGGCTCTGAGAAATGCCATTGTTTAAAAGAAATGAGGACTTTATGCCTTTCATGGTGCACATCTTTGACATATGTATTTCACTAGATGACTCAAGAGCCAAGCATGCTGCTATATCAAAGAATGAGCATTCTACTAAAGTGAATGTGTTTTATTGGGACTAGGAAGACAGCCCAAAGAGTGTGCTTGTTTTCTCCACCCAGTGACTCTTTTGCAAATGTGTTTTAATGCACTTGACATAATTATGCATAAGAACAGATGGAATGGAGTCAGAGGTAACATAGAGCATCCGAGAACCATTTTGATTTGACTTTCGAAAGCAAAATTCTCCATCTATTCTGTCTTACCACATTCATTATGTTCGCTTACTAGGGAAAGCACCAGGCAGTCATCCTTCAGTAGAATCTCTCAAATCCATCTCTTACCATTGTCAAGATATTGCTTCTCTTTTCAGTCAGGTAGAAACCTACACTACTAATTTTCCTGGCACTGAATGTTCCTTAGGACCTGCATGCCTTCACATGCCTGCTTCCTCTCACTGGGTGAGCACCTTGGGGGCTAGTTGTGTATTATTTATTGTTGCAGTCCCAGGATATAATAAATCCTCAATTAATGTTTACTGGATGAGTTAAACACAAAGTGTATAGCAAATAATTGAAATGCTATAGAGCCAGTTGGTGCTATACTTATTTAAACTGTTGGTTTAACACAAACTATTATACTGCTTTGGGCAAACAGGTGAGTAGTTATTTGCAAAGCTGATGTATATAATTCTATGCATTGTATTACAATGATGTGATTAACTTAGCCTAATTTAAATGAAAGACTCTCAGACCATCGGTGCTATTTATATTCTTGATGATATTCCTTGAAATACTTTGTGCGTTAGTCAAATACTTAAAGCCTTGACTTTTACAACAGTGGTTTAGGGGTCAAACAATAGGACCCATAAAAATCACCCAATCCAGCTTTGCAGTTTCACTGACTGTTAGACTCTCGATTTGCTTCATCATGACTACATGGCATGATGGAATGTGACAAAGCAGACAGAGGACCACCGAGGCAAAAGAGTAAGATACATTGAGAGCATACAAAAGATAAAACTAGTATGTTGAGAAATTTCTTCCCCTTGAATTCTTGTATCCATTTCTGGAAATATGCATAAAATTTCAATTCCTGTTCCACAAATTCCAAACCATCATTATGCATACACAGTACCTTTGTAAAAAAATAATCATTATCAATTTGTAGGATGACATAGAAATTGTTTTACTACAGGAGGTAAGATCTGTTGACACACTGGACTCTGATTACTATGTTTAGCAAGCTAAAATCCAATGGCAGGGCCCTAATTCAAAATCATAGGCTAGAAGTCAAAGGAAAGGTTTTGCACCTTTAGTCTTTTGGTGGAATTTGAAATTCATCTTAGTTTATGTACATAGCCAATATCAAGCTGGATTCAAAATTAAGCAGTTCTATGACTTTAAAGCAATTGTGTGTGCATGTGTATGACAGTCATGTGTTTCGTGGGTGTTTGTATCTGTCTGTGACACACATGCCTATCTGCGCTCTTCTGCATGAGGTCAGAAGCTGACATGACACCTTCCTTCAGCACTCTTCACTTTATTTAGTGAGGCAGGTTCTTCCCCTGAACCCAGATGCAGCTGTTTCTGCTAGTCACTCTGGACTCCTGTCCCTGTGGAGCTGCAGCCTCTGTCTGGAGAGAGAGTGCTGGAGTTCAGGTGGGCTGCCACACCCACCTGGCTTTTGCATGGCCCTCTGGACACCAGCCCTCGGGCTTGCTCAGCAAGCCTCTTATCCACTGAGACATCTCGCCAGCTCTCAGATTTGTTTTCCCTTTTCGTTCTTTCTTTCTTTTTGGGGGTGGGAAGCACTGTTAAGAGATCAAGAGGCCTTGTCTTAATTCTGTGACCTGCACTCGATTTAGGATTCAAAAAATTAAAAACAAATTCTCCAAGATCTCTGCTAGAACCTTGAACTCAGAGTCTAAAGAGCAGAGTTCTAATGCACATCTTCATGCTGTCTGTTCCTTCCTCCAATGTCCCCTTTATCAAGATGAGGTAGTATCTCATAGGCCTTGTGCACACAAGGTATTAGGGTCACTCTGACCTTTTGGAGTCAACCATAGGGGATACTTTTGGGGCTCTGTGTGTGTGTGTGTGTTTGTGTGTTAGAATTAGCCAGACACTTATATCTAGAAATCCAGATACATATAGGTTCAGAAAAATTCTTAGATGTTTATGCATCTGGGAGTGCTGGCTCAAGTGTGTGGGAGGTTGAGACAGGATTTCCATGAGTTTAATCCAGCCTCTCTCCAAACCAAACCAAACAAACAAACAAACAAGTCCTAGAAATCTGTGTCTGTCCTTGGAGAAGGTTAAAGGAACAGCCTTTGTTTATCATAGTAAAGAGAAATTCAGAGAGGACAAAATGATGGTTTTGAACTGCAGCAGCACTTCGCAGTATGTCCTGCCAGGATCCGCAGCAGCGCCTGGCAGCCTGTAAGAAATGCCAGCCCTGGTCTTGCTCCCACACGTACTGAGTGAAAAGTTCTCTGTGGGGCCAAGCAGTCAGTGTCTAGCTGTCCTTCGAGGTTACTGCTGAGCCCAGCGGTGGTGTGGAAAGCAATGGTGGCGAGACAGTGAGCTGTCCTGACCTTTGGAAGGGGAAAGATGGCTGCGTGGGTCTGACAGTGCTTACACTTCCAGCTCTTAGGTACCAGGAGCAAAAGAGAAAAAGATGCGCAAAGGAATGCAGACAGAAGGACAGCCTAGGATTCATCTCAGGAAGCCTCCCTTTCCCCTCTCTTCTCTCCCTCCCTTCTTTCCCTTCCCTCATTTTCTCTCCTTTCTTGCTTTCCTCTCAAGTAAAGTACAGACAGAGTCAGATAATGCTTTCTATGTGTGCCTGTATCTTGATATGATATGAATACATGGTATGAAGGTGAACTACCCAAGGGGGTGGTGGTAGAATAAGATATGAAGCCACATAGAAACCACACTCAAACACTTGCAGCCTTTTTGTGTATTGGTTATCAGTTCTGGAGATCTCATCAGGGACTACAGCTCCGGAGGACCTGTTACCTTCTTCTAGCTCCCATGGGCACCAGACATGCATGCGGTGCTCACATATATGCAGGCATTCACACATAAAAAAATCTTTTTTTTAAAGAAAGAGAAAATAAGGGAGGGAGAAAGATAGGAAGCAAGGGAATGGGAGAGGGAAGAAGAAGATAGAGAGAGGGAGGGTCGGAAGGAGGGAGGGAGGAGGAAGAGAGGGAGGGAGAAATAAAGATCACTAGCAAATGAAATAGGAGAAGCAAGTTGCCAAGGCTCAACACAGGGAGACTAAGAGAAAACATGAAAAAGGGTTTCTAGACACCACTGGCATCTGATAGTGTAGGCGGACCCCCTGAAGCCTTGCAAGAGCTGTCCTCTGGTCCCAGGCTTTGTAACAGCTTTTTCATGGAGTTCAGATTATTCAGAGAGTCTGAAGTGAGTTGAAAAAGCCTTGTCATGAGTCCCTTTAGGCTCTGTAACTAAATCACTTGGGTCAGTCCTGGGCCACAGGCACCTCCCATCATTCCTCACATGGGGAATCATTACTCAAAGAGAAACCAGTCAGGTGTATTCTAAAGTCATATTTACTTATACTCATTTTTTTGAGGGCACAAGAATCCCAATGCCAGTTGCCCTAAAATTCTTCTTTCAGAGCCTGAAAGCGACCCAGAAAGAGGCAAATGGGGCCACTAAAGACATCAGCACAAGCAGCGGCCATCTCTGTTCCTTAAAGACAAAGTCTCCCTCTTTTGGTTAACTGAAGCCAAGTGCTGATCCAATCCTTTATCTATTTGAAGTATGCGTATGCAATTGTATGTGCACACACATAAGTACACACACATGCATATATATGTATATACACACACACACATATATATATTGACATGAGCTATTCTGATACAGTTTTGTGGCAGATAATATAATATCTGGAACTTTAATTCCACAAGTCACTTAATGTTTTGCTTCTTTGGGGTAAGAAAGAATCTGGTGAATTAGAAAACTTAGAGAAATATTTATATACCTAATAAACTTATTTTGGGAGGAAAAAAAGAAGAAATGAGTTTCATGTGGATGGCACATAGTTTAAAAGCCAGGCCTGGTGAGGAATGCTTCCAATACCTGTTCTGGGGAGGGGGAGAAAGGTGAATCCATAGGGCTTGCTGGCCAGCCAGTTTAGCCTAGGTGGCAAGCTCCAGACCAGTAAGAGACCACATGTAAGAAAGAAGAAAAGATAATGGTGCCTGGGAAATGATCCCCGAGGTTGGTCTCTGGCCTCCGTACACAGACATGGGTGCCCTCTCACACACAAATGCATTGCAAACACACAATAAAGTAATATAAAATAGTTGTAAGAGACTAGGATCTGGCCTGCCTGAATCTAAGGATGAAGAAATGGGTATTTGGCAGGGCCACCTGTGAAATTTAAAACAGAGTCATGTAGTAAGGCAATGTGGGTTGGCACTTGGTGGGGAATCTCTGTCAGCCAATGATCTTTAAGAGGTGGGATCAGGTTAGGGTGTGACCTTTACTCAGAGAAAAATGCCCGGCTGCCCAGGGTTCTCTCTCTCTCTCTCTCTCTCTCTCTCTCTCTCTCTCTCTCTCT
>LOJH01006968.1:21506-32784 GCA_001685095.1 Ellobius talpinus | reverse complement strand
TCTCTCTCTCTCTCTCTCTCTCTGTGTGTGTGTGTGTGTGTGTTTGTGTGTGTGGTTCCCGAGACACACAACTGAGGTTGGACTTCTCGTTCCTTTTTCGTGAGTTTGCCCCTTATAATAAAGAAAATATAATTTGTTTATCTTGGAGTCAAGCTGGGATTTTTCCATCCGTGTCATTCCGACACTGCTAAATGTTTTCTAAGAAGATGAATATTAATTTTTGTTCATATAAATGTAAGGCTCTGCCACAATTATCCCCCCTCTCTATTTGTGAATGTATTTCTACAAAGCTGCATTCAATTCAGAGGAGTAAATTTCAGGGGGCATGTAGACACACAGGTGCGACACCCACAAGGATGATGAAGGGGTTTGCTTTAGTCTGTGCAGCCTGATGAAGGGAAGGCATTGGGAGGACATCCCTTTCCCCTTTCACTCTCTGAAGGATTGATGAACAGAGAGATCAGACACTATGGATCACAAGGGCATATGGAGGAGGCCTCGGTGGTTTCGTCTAGGGAACTCATATTTAAACCATCTGAGCTGGACTTTCTGGTCAGAGAGGTGAGTGTGGGTGATTTCCTCACCTCTGAGAGTCTGTGGACCTGCAATTCAAAAGGAAATTTGACCCAAACATCCACAGTCCGTTCTGAATGTTCTGTTCCCTGCTTCTGTTAACTGGGTATCCAAAAGCCAGGGGTATGTGTACCCTAAGGGTCATCTAAAAAACTGCAGCTATAGTTACTTCTAAAATCTTTGCAAAATAAATACAGCAACGACTGTGTTTTTCATTGTATGTAAAAGCTGAGCCAAGTACAGAATACTTTGAAAAAAATTAGTTGCAGATAGGTGGGTTGTTCTGTTTTTAGAAGTTATGACAGCACAATAGTTAACTTTAGGAAGACAAGTGGTTTATTTGCCTCGCAGGTCCGGAGGCTAAAGGTTCCTTCCAACTACACCCTGCAGGCTCTTCCGGGACCTTCTCTTGGCTACATCACTTTCTGGCAGAAGCATGAGCGGGAGGAAGAGATGAATACCTGAATCAGGAAAGATTAGGCAGGCCCAGGCTCGGGCTTTTGTTATAATCTTTTGAGAACTAATCAGGTTTCCACAAGAAATACCTTCATGCTTCTAAGGGCATGCCCCCAAATAGCTTACGGGTATTCAAATAGGCCCACATCTTAAAAGTTCCAAACCACCTCTCCACAGTGTCAGCTTGGAGAAAGCAGGAACCCTGGGGACAGACAAGCCACACTCAAACCATAGCGATAAAATTGGAACTAGAACCTAGGGCCTTTCACTCGTGAGGACAACACTTTCAACAGGTCTCTTGAACTTCATGGTCTGTCATATGACTCAAAATTCTCCCCTGGGTTTCTTTCATCCGTGTCATCTAAACTTATAACCTGCCATCCTTTTTATTTATTTATTTTTCCTGAGTTCATGTACTGTTCTTCAGGTAGAGCAGGAAGCTGCAGAGGGCCCTGCTCTCAGGATCGGCATGGGACTGTGGTTATTCTGTGGTTGACTATTCTGTTGTCGACTAGGTCATGTTTTCCCATTAGTTACCACACTCTGGTAAGAGTAAGGGCATCTGCTAGATCCAAGATTTACTCATGGGCTTGTGTGTGTATTACGGTGTTACTGGCCTTCTTCTTCTTCCTTTTGGTGCTAGTACACTATGGTATCAGTCCCGGCCCATCCACATAGCATCTGACTCCATTAGGGAACTGTTCACAGTCTCCATGGGAAGTATTTTAACCAATCCGAGCATCAGTAAGAAAATGAACTCTTTCCAGGGTCCCTTTAGCACTTGAATTTATTTCAAGTTCAAAAGTGAGCAGATTCACAGATGTTGGAAATAACACTGGTCTTTTGGCAATTATTACTCCAAATAGTAATCAGAAAGTTGAGAGGAGAAGCCTACAATGAGACTTTCTAGTGGGCAAGATTAAACAACTTAGCTAATTAAGGACAAAAATGTAACCAAAATTAGACTTAAATCTCATGCCTGAGATGTAAGATATATATATGTGTGTGTATATATAACTAGTATACATATAATATACATATTACTAGTATATATAATATATATTACTAACATATAATATGTTGACACATACTATATATACTATATATTACTATTTAATATATTAAAGTAGAATTATATATAGTATATAGTAATATACACTATGCAATATATTATGTACTATATATTAATATATTATATA
Source organism: Ellobius talpinus (assembly GCA_001685095.1). Lineage (NCBI taxonomy): Eukaryota > Metazoa > Chordata > Mammalia > Rodentia > Cricetidae > Ellobius > Ellobius talpinus. Next base: position 30,556 of record LOJH01006968.1, on the reverse strand, counting down.
ATACACAATATGTGATTATAATTAATGTATGATAGTATATTATTAATATAATAATATATTACTCTAGGTAGTCATACGTGATATATTGTTATCTAATATATATATTAGAGTGGAGATTATTCTAGAGTTCTTTATTCAGACATCTCTCCTAACCACAGATATGCCACCTGACAATCTTCAACGTGCTGAAGCACGCTCCATCACTGTAGCTCTGCTAATGCATAAAAATTCACGGGGCTCTGTTAAGCCAGAGAAACAAATGTCTCAAAGCATTGAAGCAGCTGGTGGCCAATATATGCATGAACTAAATTATGCATATAGATTAATAAAAATAATTACACACGCACATGCACACACACATCTGTTAAGGCTGGTTTGCCTGGCATTTTGGTAGTGTGGAATGTGAGGTGACTTTAAAATGTGGTTACACGAGCTTACTCAATGAACAGAAAGGAAACCGGCAGAAATACGTATATGTCCTTTTTCTTTTTTCTTTTTTTCTTTTCTTTCTTTCTTCTTTTTTTTTTGACATCTGTAGAATTATTTTTGGAGTTCACAGGTGCTAAGATTCCAAGATCACCTAATGGCACACCCGCCCTCTACCTTACAGCTTCCCTTATTTATAAAATCTGAATATACTAATGAGATGTCGGTGGATGACAGCAATTGTATTGAAAAATATTGGTTTTTAATTTGGGAGTGTATTTCTGTACCATAGAAGGATCTGGAAAAAAATCTATGCAAAGCAAATGTTGGCACATTAGAGGAGTTGCGTGTTTGGATTTCCTAGCTGCATATGGTAAACTACACGTGGTTAGCCACACTCGTGCAACACAGGGCAGCTTGATGTATTCTGGGATTTATTAAAATGTAAATGACAAAGCAGAGAAGAATGTTCAGACAATTGGATTGCTCCATTGACTGAATGCTCTAGACTGTATCTATTTTTGTCCACGCAATGGTGGCTCTTGCCGTGGAACGTCAAACGGAACATTCCATTGTAGAGCACAGGATGGGGGGACTCCCTTCTAGGAAATTGAAACCTGATCATTTAATTTTTAATGTACCTTTCACAAAGCAGTAGCTTGTCAATACTTTGTACAAGAAAATATGATAGATTTTGACCTGTGATTATGAGAAGACAATCGTCCTCAACTATTTATTCAGTGTCTATTATTGGACCTGTAACTTCATTCATGAAAATAATGATTCATGTGCTTGTTTTTTGTGCTGGGCCTTAGCTTGTTGGAAATAAGAACATTATGTAATGAACATGCATATACGTGACATGGCAGTGAGCACGCTCAATCCAAGAGATGATTCCTGACGGGAAATTGTTATTTGTCCCAGAAAAGAGAGGGCAGAGAGGTAGGTGTCTTCATGAAGAGATTGAATTTAGAAAGAATGGGAGCCGGTTGTTTTTTTCTCTCCATGGAGAACAAGAGAAAATGGGATTAGACAACAGTGCGAGGGAATTGGAACAAAAATACAAATTTCCCAGCTCTGTAGATGCTCAAACACCAAAATGTGTGCTGAAGGAAGTGTGTGCACACTGGTTTGATTTTTGATGGCTTTAGAACAGTGGTTCTCAACATGTGGGTCACGACCCCTTAGGGGTCAAAGCTCACATAAGGCCATCGGAAAGCAGAGATATTTACATTATGATTCATAACAGTAACACATTAACAGTTATGGAGTAGCAATGGAAATAATCTATGTTGGGGGTCAGCGCAGCATGAGCAACTGTATTAAAGGACTGCAGCATTAAGAAGGTTGAGAACCACTGGGCTAGAAAAAGGAAAAACACATTTCCCCATGTGGTCTTCCATGCTATGAAAATGGGGACCAGAGGACAGAGCTCCAGGATGCTCTTCGTCCTTCTTCACATTAGAAGAACCTAAAAGTTGGGCACAGTGGACAGGTCACCGAAGCTAATTTTAAAGCAGTAGTGATTTGCTAATGCCAACTTTTCTGCTGGAGACAGACCGACAGATTTCATCTGCACTGTGAAGCGTTAAACAGAATGGAATGTCGTGAAATGAGGTAGGCGGGGAGCAAGGATGCAAGAGCATGGTGTGCTCTTCCATTTTTCTCTTCCCACCGTCATTTCTGCTCTTCCAAGGCAGAGCGTCCTTCCTGGTTAAGAGTGCAGTTGTGCAGTTGAATATAGGCACGTTGATCTTTACGAGAAAAGTTAGGCCTCCTGGAGACCTGATCTCCTGTTCCTGGAGTGTGTGTGTGTGTGTGTGTGTGTGTGTGTGTGTGTTTTATACATATTTACACATGTGGAGTTTTTAGCAAATAGAATTATAGAATTTATGGTGCTCATATTTGATGTTTGACTTTTAAAAATTATGATTATGTGGATACTGGTTCTTTCCTGATTTGAAGGTAATTTTATTTCCTGGAGCAGTTTATTACAGCAAAGAGTATTTGTTAAAATTAGAAACTAATTTGGCTCATATCTGAGTCATTATCTTGCTACTCTGGTCGACTCAGTGACTAAGTATTGATTTGTCTTCTGAAGTAATTTGACAAAAAATGAAATGAAGATAAGTTAAATAAATGAATTTAAATTTTCCCATTTGGGCTCTAACCTGATATCAACTGTCAATACCAAATTCTTAGTTTTCTTAGTATTTTTTGACTTATTTACTCATTGTACAGAAGATTGAAGGTAAGGCCTAGCGCATGCTAGGCAAGTGTCTTTACCACTGGGTTTCATACATTTCTAGCCTTCCTTAATGCTTTGTTCTGAGACGAGGTCTCAGTTTCCCAAGATGAGCCTGAGCTCACTATACTACAGGTAGCGCTTGTGTTTGCAGTTCTTCCGCTTCAGCCCCCCAGGTTTGATGTCAGAACGCCTTGTAATACTATATCCCAATAGGTCAAAAGTTCTCAGCTTTATCTGCCTATTCAAAGCTCTATAAGGGCTTTGAAAAAATAGAGACCTGGGTGTCAGTATTCAAACACCCTATGCAGTGACCAAGGGCAACAGAGTGGGAGAACTCATATACTGGGTACTGCTAAGTACTAAAATAATTCCATTCATATCATTAACTATAGATGCAGCGATCACATTTGTCCTATTTCCTGCTGCTTTCCTAATATCCAATAAGGACCTGGCTGGTATATGCCATACATACAATAAACATGTTCCCAATAAATAATTAATATTTTAATAAAATCGGCTAACCCTCCACTAAAATAGGGCTGGTCAAATCTATTGTCTACTTGAGTCACTGTCATTTTGACCTCACGGACTAAGTAAGAGTTCCATTTTCTTCTTTGGTTTGCCCGTGGATGCATAAAACAAAGTCATTGGTAATCCTGTTGGTAATACCACTCAGTTATCCTTTGGACGAAAGGAAGGGAATTACCAGTGAGTATGTATCCTCAAGACAAGGAGTCCTTACATATGCAAAGACATATCTCCTACATAGTAGCACCATGGCTCGGGGAAAAAGAGATCAGACTATATCTTGCTAAGGATCCAGATGAGCCATGCAATCCACAGATATCGTGGGAGGGCCTAACATTACGCTGTGAACGGCTGCTGCATACTTTTTCAGCGATCCTTCTATGCTAGTGCTCTGGGAATCTTTCCATCTAACGAGTTAATGTCCTCTGTAGGTAGTCCAGTATGTATGATATTTCAGTCTTGGGAGAATCGTACAAATCGTGCTTTTGTGCTCATGGTTCAGATGAAAAGCCCTAGTTTTAAAATCATCATTGATAGAGGGTAAAATGACCAATAAACAGAGTGCTTAATCTCTAGAACTGGGCTGGACAGGATCCCTATCATGAGAAGTGGGTAGCCATGCTGTTTATGGGAGGGGGTGGGCACTGGGCACATGTAACATTCAGTACCTTAGGTGTAGTCAATACTGATAAGGAACTGAAATTCATTCGATATTAATTCACCTAAGCTGAAAAAACTGCATCTGCTGAATGCCTAGCATGCTGGACAGCACAGCTTTAGGATCTCTTACACAGAGAGAAGACTAACGGAGAAGCCATCATAATACTCGGTGGAAGGTCTAGCAAGATGCTGTGAAAGGATCTTGGTGAGGAAGTCAGCATACGAGTAGTTGGTGATGTCTACAGTGCAGTTTTCTGAAAGGAAATGGCTGCTGGGTTAAGACTTGAAGGACAGATGGTAGAATTTGAAAGGGATATTGGAGAGGTAAAGACAAAGTTTACATGCATGAAAACTGAGGGGATGAAGGGAGGAAGAGAAGACAGAGATGATGGTCTGTGCCCATGATGGGAAAGGTAGATGGGGATTTGAGTTGAGAGAGCTCTGTTGGAGGAAGGAACCAGAACAGCAAGTTCTCTCGATGCCATGATATCTCAAGGCCAATGGTAATTACAAAGAGTTTTAACCTTTGGAGAATGATGTTTATGATTTGGAGAATTCTCTGAGTTACATTCGACACGTCTATGGGGAAATCCTGGTAGGATGAGGCAGTGTTCCAGATGGGAAAAGATGTTTTCTTACTTCGTTAGCACATGAAATGGGAAGAAGCACACTTATCTGGATAGAAGAAAAGAGGGAAAGTCAAAGGGGAACCCTGAACTCCCTGCCATGGCATGTGGAAAGGAAAGACTGAACCTGAATTTCTAACATGAATAGATGACCATAGATAGCATTTAAAGGTGATATGGGATAACTTAGAAATTGTCTCTAACTTAACAATTTTTTTATCTAATTAGATATTTGGTCCTTATGGATCACAAACTAGTTTTGATTTATACATATACAAGTGAAAACAAGCTATAAGAGCTGTCTTTTCCAATAAATCAACACAAGTTAACAGTTAATGCAACATTTCTTTTATTGGGAGTCAAGAACCAAGAAAAGTCTCATAAAATGTCAACAAAGTCACACTTTGTGCTTGGGCTACTCGTTAACAACAAACCTGTTTTATTTATGAACTCAGTGAGAACAGTGTAAGACAGAGCCAACCAACACTTTGAAAAAACAAGACAGCCAGAACCATGATGGGGACTACGTATGACAACATCAAACAGCTAAGTAGAAAGTTACATCAGTTAAATATCCAGGTACCTCCAAAAGTTAAACATCTGTCCCTTAGCAGACCTAGCTTAACTGTCTCCTTTAAGACAAAAATCACAATCTGGGCATCTATGTTATGTAGACAGCCACTTTACTAATCACTGCTAAATGCCAATCAAATGCAGAGGGGCTGGAAGCAAGAATGGGATTTTTAGTTCTATCTTTTTATGGACCAAGTATTTTTGAATTAATTACATGAATAAACGAGGATTACAACACAAAATGACTAGTGGTCATTGTTAGCACTTAAGTAGCACTGAAACAGTCATGGATAAGCATTCATAGCATTTACAAAAGTTGAACATTGGCCAAGTGGAGTGAGAAGATGTACAATGGGAAATTGAATCTGCACAGGTCAACCAATGACTTCATGATTGGGAATATGATTAACGAGACAGTATACATACAACTGTGGCTATTTGGTACTCCTTGGGGACAAATGGTTGACAACTTCTTGACCCAAATACACTAGTGCATAGCTGTATTTCACATTGACATGAGGTGGCCAAAGAGGGGAAGGGACTGGAGAGATCTATTAGATCTGGTCTATGAGGCATTCCTTGATCACATAGACAGAGTACCTCCTTTAGTTAAATAGAAGTACATGTTTCTTTGGGGCAGGGTGGAATCGTTTAAAAGCCATTGAAAGACAACTGAAGGCCTACTTTCTTGTCCTTCCTGGGCCACTTACAAATATGTGGTTTGTTTTGTTTTGTTTGTTTGTTTGGGCTGGTTGGGGGGTTTTTCTCTAAGTTACTTTTCTTACAGACTGTAGAATTATATTTTCTGTCAAAGAGATATTGTAACAGGTATCGTCAAAAGTCTCATGATGTCTGACCAAAATGCAAAGGAAATATCTAGACTGCTGGCAGGCTGTCCTCCACTAAATGTTCAGTTTTCTGTTGTGAAAGCACAGTTTATCATTCTGGTGTAATTCATATGCAAAACCATTGAGGCCATCAGTAAGTAGAAAAGCTACTTGTTTGCACAGATAGACATTAAGGGCTCTGGGGAAAGTGACAACGGTGTTGGCACTGATCACAAAATTCTGACTTCAGACTTCAGCTCATGAGTTTTGTGACCACAGCCTTGAATGTTCGTAGCTGCACCTAGCTCCTCGCCCAGGCACTTCACCTTCTCAAAATCAGTTTTCTAAGAAGTGGGGAGAATGTGTGATTTTCATAGTTGTCATGAAATTTCTTATGCATAATGCTTCCTAAGTGGAAGAAATTTGGTGACTAGCAATTATGAACAAAAGACTCATGAGTTCTACACAGGTGCCACCAACTGCCTTCCCCTTTTTCTTGTGACAGAGAACTGGAACTTTAGTTCTAGCTTAGTTTAGGTGATGTCTGGGGTATGAGAGGGAAGATACACCATATTTATAAGACACACAGAGAGGGGTGCTGAGTACTGGGGGGATTCAAGTTGACGTGAGTATTTGCCACCTCCAAAACTCACCCTGTGGATTTCCTGTGCCATATGCTTGCATACTATCATTTTCACTTTAAAGACTCTATTTTCTCCTACCTTCCCATTTATGCAACTTTTTTTTAACCTTCTTTAAGGTTCATTTCATATTTTCTCTTTAGGGCAACATTCCCCCTTAGGCAAATCAATTTGGCCTCTTCTGAGCACATCGCCTTTTATTTTATTTCTGCTTTTACAGTCTACTGAATCAGTTTTATCACTACATTTTGGGTAGCTAGTATACCCTCGTCCAGTTTGATTTCCACCCTTGGAAGCAGCTGCTATATGTCACAGAGTCAAGCTTGCGGCTCAGAGTCTGGGGGCATGATGTCGTGTTTCTGCGTGGTGGCATGAGTGTCCTTGTGGGACACCTGTGAAGACATTGTTTTGAAGTTTCTCTCTCAAGAACAAATATTATATGTTGATAAAAATAAGTCTCCCCAGAAAATCCAGTCTCTCCATACATTAACACACCTGTGCGAAGTTGACTTTACCCAAACGGACTAACACGCCTATCCATACTTGGATCAAAACTAGATGGCATGTGAATCTGGACACAGACAAATGCACATGAGGAAGGACAAATTTATGACTCGTGAATGATCTGGGTCCTTCTGTTTCTTTCAAAGATGACTATTGGCTGCAACTGCACCACATGGGGGGCTGCCGGGCAGGAGGGGTATCTTCAGCTGGTCACTTGCTTTGTTTCAAAACTTCACAGTGGGCGCGAATGTCCATCAGGCTAGTAGTCTCTGCAGTCTTTGTCCTTTCACTTGGGAGACACCCCTGAGGAAGGGGATATAGGACCAGCTGAAAGGAACATCAGTACAACTAAAGAGACAACATAACACGTCACAGTGATCACATCGACTGTTTAACGAAAGTGAATTTGTGACCCCTTCGAGACAATGCTATTTCCAACCACGGCAGAAGGGCTACATCACTTGAACAACCAAAAGTGGCTTTCTTTCACTGTTCCCCTTGCTCAAGAACCAGTCAAGCAGTGGCCTTGTCCCAGTGTGGACAAGAGAACCCTACTGAGAAGAGTGCTTCAAGTCTACCCTCGCTGAAATAGGACACAGAGGCAGAGAGCAGAAGACAATGGGACACAGGGCACGTTCAAAAGAGTCCTAGGGATGGAGGTAAACTAAGCTGTGGTAGGTGCCTAACTGTTTAACAATGCAGGAGTTAAGGAAGACACTGGAATTATTGGATGTTAATTGCTGACCCCTTGAAATTATCTTGGTATTTCCAGTGCCTGGCATAGAAGTTGGCACATAGTACTTAAAGAAAAAGAAAGAGGGAAAAGGGAGGAAGGGGGAGAAAGGGAGGGGCACAGGGTAGTAAGAAAGAGAAAGGGAAAGAAAAGGAAGGGGAAAGATGTGTAAATGGAAGGAGGGAGAGGAAATGGAGGGAAGGGGAGAAAAGAGGAGAAAAAGGAGGGAGAAAGTAATGGAAGAGGCAGTAGTTACCAGAATACTGCAGCCCACAGGAAGAAAATTAGTCAGATATAAGCACACTAAAGATGTTGAGACTGGGGAATCAAGTCTGGCTTAAAAAGGGCTCCTACAGAAAAAGAGGCAGGGCCATTTCCAGGTGGCTTGGAACATGTCAGTGTTTCATTTGGAAAGTGGTTAAGTGACCATTGTAGGCCCATGAAAAGAATGTTACTACAATCCAAATGAACCAAGAGAAACAAGAAACACAAAACATTAATCCCACGGAGGAAACAAGCCACACTATAAAGAATGACAGGTGGGCAGAAGGATTGGGGGATAGGGGGTGGCCTAAAACTGAAAGGCAGGAGTCTGTCTGGGTATCTTCCAAGTCAACGCTGAAGGATGTAGGTTTGCTTTATTTTTATTTTCATTTTCTTTTATTTGGCCCCTAGGCTGTTGTTTTTTCAGTCACCATTCCTTCCTGAAAATGAACTCCGCTCTTTAGCGCTTTCTCAATGGGGCAAAGTAGATTAGGAAATACTGAGCCTGGAGGTGGAGTCAGGTGTGACTTAAAAGGGCAACTGATGATACCAACAGACTCTTGAGTTCGTGGCTCTGGCCTTGCTCCTCTTGCCCTGTAAGAACTGCGAACCTTCCTGGTCTGACCCGCTCACTTCACAGATAGGGATGTCTGAGAAGAGGGGTCTTACTCAGCAGGAGGTGTGGTGAATGAGATCGACTGTGTAGGTGGCTTTAATTTAACTAAAGCCTTTGACATCGGCTTCTCCATTAACCCAGACAATGGAAAGGCATCAATGAGCTAGGCACACTGAATGGGAAGTACCAGGACTCATCACTGCACTAAATACTGAGTACACTGAAGATGCTGGCTCTCCAGAGGTGAGATCTAACTGGTAGATGACTTAGTTCTAAATATTGTGGATGGGCAATGTATTTTATAAACAATGATATTGAGGATGGGGTGCTAAGTGTTTGGCATACATGTAATACTCATTTGTAAACAAATTAGCATGGTATTGTATTAAGGAAGGACATTGCAT